>NIJG01000068.1:113011-123885 GCA_002201625.1 Euglossa dilemma
GTTAAAAAATGTTCCAATTCGTTGGAAAAAAATGAATCATCATCAAAGTCAGAAATTTATATTGTTACAATGAAAGAAACAGAAATGATTAAAAAATGTATATTCTTTCGAATTTATTGCACAATTGATGTTAATTGAATTCCATTTTATTCCCTAAAAATGTCTAGTCACAAGAAACCACAAGACTAAACCTGTTTAAAAAAAAGTCGGAACTGGACCAAAATATTTTAAGAACAACATATGTGTTTAATTACCATCGATAATTTACTTTATTATTTTCGAAATTATATTCAGCATTTTCCTTTTGTTCTGATCATTTTTTATTTTTTTTACTTATCATTTTTCTGAATATTTTTCTTGCCAATTTCTGAATTATCAATTCTTCAAAATTTATTTTCTTTATGTTTGATTTGGCTTTCCGTTTTTGCTAACACTCACACCCTTCCAGGTTTCATGGACCAGCTGAGGATGAAGATATCAGAAGACACCGAAGCATATGCTTCATACCGACATTGCAGCCAACAATTTTTCGAAAATAAGAAAAAAATTGTCTAGAAAATTAGGCATGTTACCATAATGAAATGAAATGTCCATGGAGAGAACCTTAATTTTGGATAAGAAGAATGACGGCTGCTGTGGTTAACAAATGGATGGACCAAGAAAAAACGTCAAAACTTCAAGAATTCGAAACATAAAATACCTGAAATTTGAAGCATTTAAAAAAGTACAAGACAAGTATTAAGTAAAAAAAAAAAAAAGAAAAAAATGAGGAAAATAAAAAAAGATAAAAAAAAGATTGGTGATACCTAACGTGAATAAAAATTTTTAAATGAAATTATATTCAACAAATTAAAAGGAAAAATGGAATTGCTAAATCTTTCTGAAACACATTCTCAGGCTTACAAATCTAACAAAATTACAAACTAAAATCAACCAAGTATCATGATAAAAAGGAAGGTTTTGGAAAAAAACATATTCTGAAATGAAAATAAAAATATATGGAATTCAATATAGTAAAGTAATTGTAGTTCCGTATTACATTTACGTCAAAATTATAAAGATTGTGAAAATTAAATTTTTACAGTTGATTAGAAATAAAAAATAACATACTAAATTAATAAAAGTGAGACGCAAGTAGTATTACATTTAAAGCATAATCCAAAAGTGGCAACGATGTATGATATATAAGTAAGCTACGTTTAAATTACAACTTCTAGATACCTCAATAAGTAAAATTAAAAAATTGTTTAAAGTTATCAGCTGAAACTGCCAAAAAAGAGAGAAGAGAGAAATGATTTGTTATCATTTACATACTTACATATTTAATCTACGTAAAAGAAAGAATTCAAAAATCTATCATTTATAGCAAAATTTTTTATTCTGATATTTATATTACATGTTATGAAATTCACGAAAAAATTCACATAGAAAAAATTCAATAAGAAATGTCAAAATTATTATTAACATTTAAAAGTAATTATTTTAAAAATTGATTTTTCGGAGAAGATAAAAAATTCTTAATGGTTTAAATGATAACAATAAATGTAAATAATTTAAGAGATGAGTGGAGTAAAAAGTTATAGATTGTTTTGATCAATGTTTTATTATTAGAGAATTCTTTTGTCAGTGACATTATTAGTGAAATATTGATCACATTCTAAATAATTGTTCATGTTTCTTTGCTCGTTAAATAATTAGTTTGTTAAGTTTGCTGCTAGATTGTTGGTCAGTTGTTAATTTTCAGACGTTACGAGAATTTCCAGTTCTTTGTTAAAAATTTATTCGTGTTTCTTTTTATTATTATTGTTAAGTTTGTCATTCTCTCTTGTTTTCGTTAATGTTAACACGTCCGATGTTGAGTTAATGTTAATCTCCTAAACTTAGAAAATTGAAGTTAACGTTGATCCGAGTTATGTTTTTGTTTTATGTTTGAAAAGTTGTAGAAATACATAATTTATGTTGAAGGTATATCATGCTTACGCATAAGATATCGAAGGATAAATTATGCGCGAAATGATCAATATACTTTTTGCGTAAAATATGTACATAGAAACGAAATTTCACACGGACATTGTTTTTATATTTATAATTTTCATGAAAAAAATCTGTTTTCCATTGTTCACTGTTTTGTAGAAAACAAATTTTTTTGCTGTTGAGTTTTGTTAAAAATGACATTAAAATTAAATTTAGAAGTTAGTTAAAAATTGTTAAAGAAAAAAGAAAGGAGTTGTTTGAAATTTAACGAAAAAAAGAAAAAAACAAAATCCAGAAAAAAATGTTTATGTTATTTTCTTATTTGTCTTTAATTCTTTATATTTGGTTTTCACCACAGTGCCTCCAATTACTTAATCGATCACGTTAATTGAGCGAATACGATATCGTAAACTTCGAATGAATGACTTATAGTTAGTATACTGATATTATATTATACTATGAGATACATAAATGAATTAATCGTCGATTTAATTCGTTTATTTATTTGTTCACAAATTATCGAATTAATTTTAAGATTAAGAATTTTGTATCATTAATTATTTACTGTACTGCTCAATTACCGAACAAGTGAATGATAAAATTAATTGATTCATTTGTTCGATCATTGATTATCCGATGTTTCTGTGTGTCGGTTCATCAAATAATTATATTTTAAAATTGTAACAGTGTGTATTCAATAAAATATCAATGAAAAACTATATCCAGTGAAATGGACGCGGATTCGTGTGCTAATTAATTAATGTAATTTGTATTTACTCTTAAATAACGCGTGTGTACGAGTGAATTTTTGCCACTATTATTAAACGTTCGATTTTTCGATCTTTAATGTAAACACTTGTAAACATTAATGAACAACGAGAGAAGAATTGACTATTAAATGTATACGAATAATGTAATTAAATACCTACAGCGTATCGTAAAGTATTTAATGTATGAGTTATATAAATAAATATGTATTTACATAAATTATTCGATTGCTTCAAATTTCCTTCTAATATTTTTCTCCTCTTTGCTATCATCCTTTGTGAATTATAATTTATCAAGTATTCATCGAATCGATGTTTGCTTCTTCCGCTAGGAATAACTGCTTAAATCGGAACTTGGTTGCGTTACATATAAATTCCTGTCGACCTTGAACTCTCTAAGATTTCAAATTTTATATTTACCTAGATCTTTCACTCCTAGATTTGAAATTCAAATGACGTTTCTAAACATATTCTTCACGTTAAACATACAAAATTTATAAACTAGCCGATTTCGTAGACCGGACCAGACTAAAAGTTTGGATGAATAGGGGAATGAAGTGAGGACAGAGTGAAAGAATGGAGAAAACGAAAAACAAAACAGGAAGAAAATAAATGCGGAAAAGCGTAGGACTAAAGATAGAAACAATCGGAAATCGATTGTCAGCATCGATAAGACCTGGGAAAGAAAAAAACAAGGAGGGTAAACAGAAGCAGAACGACTCGCGATAAAAGAAAAGATATGCAACAAGGACTTGGAAATCGGTCGTGGCTGTACATAATTCTAAGCGGAAAAATGTGGTAATCGATGTGATCGTTCGATCGACATTTGCTGAAAAGGCCAGATATACGATTTGTACATGACAAATATTCCTGAACATTTGAATAGCCAGGATGCGTTATGTATTACATTTCATAAGCACCTCGTAATATGTCTTTCATAAACAATTACGTTAGAATTTACTAAATAATACACGTGTAACTTTATTACCAAAAGGAAAATTCTATTAAAGATATAACGAAGCGTAAAAATAAAATCAAAGGAGGGTGATATAATAAACAAGTGAAATTTTACAACTAGTCCAAACAAAGTATTCTGAAATACAGATTATGAAGCTGTCGATACCGTTTCAATTGATTTCGAATAAATATCGAGAAGAATTGGTTCCACAATTTGTTCATAACGTTAAATTATTAATGGTCAAGCAAATATTTCTGGCAGAAGAAAATTTCTCTTAAGTATAAATTACAAATAAGATCGATTAAAAGGCGATGAGTCTTCCATGATAGATGCTGTTGAGGATCTTAGTACACCTTGGAAAGGTATAAAAGGCTCTGTCTAAGGATGAAGTGGCTCAGTCGTTCGAAAAACGATCGAGGGTTCGGAATCCGTCTGGTATGTCCTTCTGTGCGCTTCATCTTCACTTTTTCCACCTCGATCGGTCTCTCGGATATATCTTCTAAAATTATTACTAACATCGAATATAAAAAAAAGTAGCATATCAGATGTGACGTAATTAAAAATCGAGGTATAAGAAGTTCACAGTCTAACTTCTTGTACTTACTGCAAGAGATACTCGGTATCTTCTAAATTTAAAAAGACAGAAAAGCACACTGTACGAGAGAACATACTAAAGTTCACGTGAGTGTGAAAAGAGCTAAGGAAAAAAAAAAAAAAAAAAAAAAAACAATAATTAGAGGAAAGGAAAATTCGACTGACCTAGAACTGACAACCGATCCTTATTTCATTCATACCTTCAAAGTAACGGAGGAAAAATTACGAATGCAGGAGCGAAGAATTAAACATAACAAAGTTTGAAAGACAAGTGTATGGAACAGGTGTAGAAAAATATTAAAAGAGGGGGGCAAACAAGAGCAACGTGAAGAAGAGCGGGAATAGTGGAAGGGGAAGAAAAGAAAGAAGGAAGAGAAGATAGAGCAAGAGGTAGAAAGTAAAGAACGAAGAAGATAGGTAAAGGGAGAATGATAAAAGAAGGAAGGGAGTGAAAAGGAAAGAAAGAAGGAAAAGTAGAGGTGAGAAAGAGGACAAGAGAAGAAGAAGAAGAAGGAAGGAAGGAAAAAGAGAAGAAGCCGAGTGGAAGGAAAAGGAAAGGAGAAAAGAAAGAGAGAAAGAGGGGGAGTGAGAGCAAGGAGAATAAGAGAGGTGGTTCCGAAGGTGTTCCGGAGGGACAAGTTTTTAGAGTGCACTTGCTTTTCTTCGTTCGGGGGCAGAGGGTGAAGAAGACAACGATGGCCGGATGGTGGAGCCTCGGTGGTGCTTTTCTTCTGCTTTTTGGTATTCTCCTTGCTCCCTATTTGTACAAGATCAACTGGATCAAGGTGAGTCTTCTTCGATACCATTGCCCGGTTTACCTACTTATATCGCATCTTTTACTTTCCTCTTCGTGGCTCTTAAGATTTAAACTGATCGATATTTTTTTGTTTGTAGAAGAAATATGAGATTAAATAATATTACATCGATATATCGAACTATCAAAACAAATATTATTAGTCGCTTAATATTGAAACGGCAGGAAATAATAAACTTCTCTCCGAAACTATATTTTTTAAATTTGTTAGATTACACCGGTGAAAGAGAAATTCAAAAAATCCGTAACTTTAACCTGCATTGGGTTTCCATGAAATTACCATTAAATTTCAATCGAAAATGGATCAACATTGTTTCAAAACACACCGATATTGAACTGTTGCTAGATATAATTCACTGTTTTCTTTCGGTTTAAAAGAAAAATGTGATATAAAGTTTATTAAATACTACTCCTACATCGAAGAAAAAGAATTATAAATGGTATATTGACATTAAGTTAGATCAAATAAAGCAAAGATCAAATTAAATTGAAGTAACATGAAATGAAATACAATTATTTTTAGTAAAATATTCGTATTAATTTCTTGAAAATTTAAAAGTAGAAGAGAAAACTTACAAATTCGTTGACGTTTGCACTATTTCTCTATTTTTATTGCTCGAGTCCATAAAGTTTTAACGCAAACGACACGCACGGGTGCGAGCAGAAGCCATCACGATGACATTATGTTTACAAATGAGGAAGCAGATTTCTTTTTGCGCGTGACACCGTAAAACTAGAAGAATCCTTTTTCTTCGTATCAGCGATTCTTCCTATCCTTAAAAGGGAATCGCGATATACTCCAATATTATATTAAATACTTCAAAGCAAGAAATATATTTCTTAAGATTAATAATTGTTGTAATTATTATCCTATTTTTAAATTTATAATTCTACTTTCTCGAAAACTATATTTGAATTTTGTGTTCAATTATCATGAACATTTACCATAATTAAATTGATATATTTTACCGTTATACCAATCAACCTCGTATATTTATTATATTTTATTATATTTTTATTATATTTATTATATTATCTTTTTAATAACGACAAACTTCAAAAGTAAAAACGGATTCTTCTTTTAGGATCTAAGATTAGAAGGTGATAACAAAACGGTTTTAGCAAATCACTTGGAGTCGAAAAAACGCAAATTGGGTAAACTTCCGCCAGTTTATCCAAATGGATGGTTTGCTGTATTAGAAAGTTCGCAATTAGAAAAGAGTCAAGTAAAACATGTAGCTGCTCTTGGACAAAATTTTGCCGTTTTCAGGTATTTTAATACTTACATCTGAGATTCAAGATTACTTTACATGCTATGATAAATTTTTTTAAATTCTTCAAAATACAATTTGTCGATATTTATGCGCATTTAATAATAATATTTAGTAATTCGTTTAAAGAACAGATAACGGGACGATAAGGATTTTAGACGCTTATTGTCCTCATTTGGGTGCAAATATGGCAGAGGGTGGCCGTGTAAAAGGCGATTGCTTGGAATGCCCTTTTCATGGTTGGCAATTTCGTGGTTCCGATGGACAGTGCGATCATATCCCATACGCGGACAAAGGTAATCGAATTCGATTAACTTTATTCGATTATTTGATGTTTTTAAGCAGGATAGATGCTGTATTGAATACTAATTAATATTAGTCTCGTAAAGCTGTTTCTTTACGATAAATTGTATTATAAAATTGTAATATCTCATACTTAATTTTAGTGCCACATATTGCAAGAACGAAAACGTGGAAAAGTTGCGAAGCTAACGGAATTATTTTTGTTTGGCACCATGCAGAGGGATTAGAACCACATTGGCAACCGCAAACAATTAGTAACGTTTTAAACCGAACGTGGCGTTATCAAGGTCGAAATGAATTTCTTATCAATTGTCATATACAGGTCAGTTTAATCGACTTAAATACAGTTTTTTATATAAACTATTTGTTTATTTTACGACATAACAATAATGTACGAATGTATATGAAAATTTAAAGTATCCTTTTTGCTTTCAAGAAATTTAGATTTTAATCTTTGAGTGGCGTGTATATGTTTCGTGTAAACAAATTATTATAAAGTCGTATTCATATAACATGTAAAAATTAAGAATAATTAAGGTACAAATTACTTAGATTGATCATGGAAACTAAAATCAAGGAAACCAAGTTGCCATTAACGTTTAGATCGATAGCGATCTTTTAGTATTCTCCTTTTTCTTTTTCCTTTTTTAGATATGTGTTAAGTAAAGCTGGTGGATATTTGAAATAAGAAATGGATTTTGGACTCCTTGATTGCAGCCTCCATGATGAACCCTAAGAACGACGGTCGTTGTTTTGGGTTTGAACAGGTAAGGAAATCGCAACTATCATCCCCAAGTTAAGGTGTAATTAAAATAAACAATAAAACAAGGAGAATTTTATGATTAATACGATAATTTTAGAATTACTTATAAATAATCGAAAATTACGAAAATAATTGCCCATGTATAAGATATACTTCGGCTTCTATTTTATACAATGTTACGTCAGAATTTAATGTAACAAAATATTTATAATACAATTGCGATAAGAAACATATATAAGTATTATTACATTTTTCAGGAAGTTGCAGAAAATGGTGCTGATTCAGCACATCTTAGCGCAGTGCATGGACCAGCAATATTTACGAAAATTGCAAATTTTTTCTCTTCTTTTGCCCGTCATTCATGGACAAACGTTAATTGGACGCCGCATAATTCTTTCCTAGAGTCCCAAACTTCCGAGGAAACTGAAACGGAAAAAAAAGATGGTCAAAATTTAAGACATAGAGCATACATGACTTTAAGACACAGCCTGATTTTGTTCGAGAAATTCGAACTTTTAGAATTGGATGTAAACGTTCAACAAATCGGCCCCGGTTATGTTGAATTAATGATGCACTCATCTTTGGGATCTATGTGTATTTTTCAGACAGTCACACCAATGGAACCGCTTTTACAAAAGGTTCTAAATTGACGTAAAGTTTCAAGTATATATTTAAAAGTGATCAAATTTTTATTTTTATAACATACAATTCTTTGAGAGAATAAGATTTCCTACAAGAATCGAATAATGAACATATTTAGCAAAAAAAACTTTGAGTTTGATAAAAGTTTACTTTAATGATTTTTCTTTAAATTAACGCATTTCTCCAGTTTTTTTTTTTTTTTTTTTTTTTTTTTTTTTTTTTTTTTTTGGAAAAAGACTGTATTTTAATATTAAAAAGGAGTATAGAATAGAGAGCTTAAAAAGTAATGTATTTTTACTGGATTTCTGACAAAAAACAAAATCTTAAAAGATTGCAGAATGTGTGAAGTAACTCGATGATTTTGAAGCATATTATAGAAGATGAGATACTGAATAACTTTTCTTTGAACAATAATTGATCCCTATTTTTAGTTTTTGAGATATTTTCTAAAATTACTGGTACTATTAGATTAAATTCTATCTTTACATCTATCTAACTTTATGACCGTTGCTCGTCTAGTGTTTCGATAAACACTTCATGGCCATAAGCAAGCATACACAACGGACAATTGAAAAAAAAATCATTATGTAGCTACTATAACCCAGCCTAACCTAATTATAGATAATATTATTTTAGGTTAGGTTGGAATATATTCTGGGTACAGCTGCGTCATCAAGCTACACATGTTGACATTCAATCAGCTGAATCATTGAAATTGATTAAACTTATTCTTTCTGTCCACCCGTTACATAAACTACACGATACACTAGGCAAGAAGCGACCCCTTGCAAACGCAATGCGTCCATGACACATATAAAGGCAGAATTCAATGCAGGAGTACCAACAATTTTTGTAAATATCTTAAGAAAAATGCCGCAAAAAAGATTTTATCACATTCATACTTCAAAATCATCGAAATCGACTTTTCTTGTAACGTAAAGCTAATACATCTTTCCTTGAAAAAAACTAGAAAAATTAAATAAATTTCGGGCATGGTCACTAAAATAAACTTTTACCTGGAATTTTGATAAAAAGTATTTTGTTATTTTGCATTATTTTTTGTAGTACGTATGAAACAAATTATTTTGTTCTAATTATTATTACTATCATTTGTATCACTAGGTGACCCATTTAATATACTCTCCTCCGCTACTTCGTCCATACGCCAGCATGTTATTCTTAGGAGAGTGTTTAATGTTCGAAAGAGATGTAGCCATTTGGAATCGAAAGAAGTTCGAGAAACAACCACTTCTCGTCAAAGAAGATAAAAGCATACTGGCTTATCGCAGGTGGTATTCCCAATTTTATTCACAGCATAGTCCAAGTTATCATTCTGCTATCAAATCTTTACAGTGGTAGCAATATTTTCCGTACTGGGAACAGATTTTTGTATCTTTGATGACACTTAATAAAATTTTATATGAATAATAATTGTTAGAACAATAATATTAACGACTATATTGAATAAATACTTTTTTAATGTAATAAAATATATAAGTATTAATTTCATTTGTATAATGTTAAGATTTTTAAGAATCTTAAAACTAGTTGCAAAGTATGATGTATTTAATCTAAAATTCAAATATATAAACGATTATGTTATTATTTGTAGGTACTATTAAATATTCTCCCTTAAATGTACATACATACATTTTCATATTCCTATTTATGTTTTAATAAGCACTACTTGAATGAAACTATTAAAGTGAAACTAATAAGGATTATTTAAAAAGTTATTCGAGTTTACATCAATTTAAAGATTAAAATTCTCACGTTGCTCAAACTCACTAAAGAAAAGGGAAGTCACGTGACAGAGACTTTACGTGCTGTAGCTGATTGGTTAATCGGATCTGTGACGGCTCACGCACTTAAAACAGTTAGGTTCTTGAATACAAAGACTCCGCACTCGTTGTACAAAAGAAGAGCATGACGGCCGAAGTAACTCTGGATAATGTAAGTAATTTAAATTTTTCGCGGTTTTTGCTCTTAACCAATAGCATTTGATCTTGTGCTACTTCGAAATTTAATCAGTCATTATGTTAAAACTTAACCTTTAAATATATTCATTTTTTTCTATTATTTACTTTTTAATCTATTTCAATTGTAAATTAAAGGTCAAGAGATTAAAAGATTAATAATTAATATTTAATAACGAATCAATTTATAGTTAAAAAATTAAAAAAGTAACTAAACAAGTAACTACTCCATTTTTATACTTAACTGTTTTGTCCTGTCAGTTATCTAACGCTCTTAAAAAATTATGATTTATCTAAATAATAAAGAATAAGAGATAAAATATAATTTGTTGTTATTATAAAATTATATGACAAAAATATATTAGGAATTAATATGGAAAAGAATGTATAATAATTTTTATTCATATTTAACAATATTAAATTCTGAATTGTTTTTATGAAAACAATACAAAGTCAATGAAAATATTAATTTGTACATAAATTAAAATGGTAAAGTACTTGCTACTCTTTCTTTTCATGGTGTTAATGATTATTACTTACTAGCTAATATTATGATATACCATTATATTATACCATAACATTAATAATTTAATCATTACCTGTATCAATTTTTATCACTATGATTATAAATAAGTAGATAAAACAGCATAATAGGAAACAATAAAAAGATAGTTATATCATAGATTTGATCTTACAAATATTATGTTATTACATATAATGACTAATAAATCAGAATGCAAAACTAAAAAGTGTATGACACAATATTTAAAATTAACCTGTTACATAATAAAATTTATATTTTTATAATTTTC
>NIJG01000068.1:171136-189995 GCA_002201625.1 Euglossa dilemma
TATTTTTGATTATTTAATAGACTTTATCCATACAAGATTTTCCTTATAAGAAAATTCAATTTTACTTAAACATTCAGTTCCAATATTTTTCTTTTCTTTCCTTTCTTCCACTTCTTCTCTTTTTAGTTTAGTTTAGAGATTTTTTTGTTATATTATGTTTCATGTTATATACCCCAAACATTTATTTCTTAAATGTCCACTAATGCCATATTGTTTTTATTTTGTGTATATTAATTGGTAAAAGCTTACAAGTTATATAATTCTTAGCTGTATGTGTTACATCATTGCCAAATTGTAATGGGATCATGTTCATGATAATATTAGAATGAATAGTCTTAATTTCAATAGCATCAATTTTTTAATTAATGCATTTTATTAATTGATTGATATATTAATTGCATTAAAGATTTTATTATTTATTTTATTGAATGCATTCATTTGTTAATTTAAATTTGTTTTTGTTTTTATATAACTAAAAAGATTAATATTCCATATTAAATTTCAGATTGCAGAAGATGATCGACTACCAAAATGTCTTTGTTATCGGTGTATGTACAATTTGGAGAATTTCTATGATTTTAGGACAGCGTGTGTTAATGCAGTGGCTCTTTTGGAAAGGTGTCTATCACCTTCTGAATCGGTAAAATTGAAATTTATTTAATCATTTGAAAGTTTATTTCCTTCTTATAATTTCATATGTGTAAAATAACTTATCTTTTTTCATTCTTTAGAATGGAAATGTTACAACCACTTTGATGTGTTGTACTGATTCAGAGTTTTTTAAAGGAAGGAAAAGTATACCAGTGTTGATTCCAGAAGCACCTATTGTGAATCCAAATGCTGCCTTAGGCACACCACCCAGATTAAATTCTGATGGAGAGGCTGATCATGAAACAGAAGAAATTGTTGATAACAGTGGCACAGATGAGGGTACCTATTTTACTTTAATTTATAAAAAAAAATAGTTCTTGTACTCTATTAAAAAATAATATTCTCTTTTATTTTCTTTTCTTCTTTTTTTCTTTTTTTTTTTTATTATTTCAGCAACGATAGTGGATGACTCAGAAGATCGTCATTCAGAAGAATATGAAATGGATATGGAAACAAATCCAAGTGATTTTTTGGAAATGACCTCAATAGTTACAGAAGAACCTGAGGAATCAGAATTGAGACATCAGGAACTTTCTAGTAATTTACCAGAGGTATATTGTACTTAAATTTAGTTCAAAATCCAATTTAGTTTTGTGATTAATGATATCTGATGATTTACATTATTACAGCATACATCTCAACAGCATGAAGTTTATGTTTGTTCTTTATGTAACAAAGCATTTAGTTCCAAGGGTCATTTGTCCTTACATGCACGTATTCATGTTGGAGCTGGTGATGTAATTGGTGAAAAAGTTCTTACAGATGACCATACATCTTACAAAAGACCCTATCAGTGCGATCTTTGTCATAAATCATATTCCACTGCAAAACATCGTTGGGGTCATGTTTCTACAACTCATAGGTGTGTGTTAATTTTTAATTGTTATAGTTACAACTACAAAACATATATAAAAAAATCAATAAGAATAATTTTAGGGAAAAACCAACATGGTGTTTTAAACAGAAAAAGAAAAACATTAGTTTAAAAAAAATTTTATGAATATATGTGATAGATATTTATATCATAGTTGTAATAATAATAACAATGATGATATAATAATGCTTGCATTAGAGGCCATCCGGCAGTGACATGCGGTTATTGTTCCCGAATCTACTCAACCCGAACAAATTTGGAAGAACATATAAAGTCACGTCACGCTGGTCTTCCAGCACCTACGGAAGTTTCACTCAACAGTGCCTATCGTCCGGAAAATAGATGTCAATGCAATGCTTGTGGAAAAATTTGCGCAGATGCTATGGAATTGAATCTCCATGGTAGGATTTGCACTGAAGGACAGAGATTAGATGTTCCAGGAAAAAATGAAATTAGGGATAATAAAGTTATGGATAGTTCTGAAGTTTCAAGTACTGGTAGTGATGATGATGGCAAAGATTATAGGTATAACTGATTTTATTATCAAGTAAAGTACCTTAAACTTTTATTGCAAAAATTATTTAAAATTATTCAAACATGAAAATTATTTTATAATTTAGAAGTGCAGAAGCTAAATTAGCGAAGAATCCTCAATTGACAATTTTAAAACAAGCATTAACAAAAGGAGATAGCCTTAAGCGTGATTTTGAAGATAAATTTACGACAAATTGCAAACCAAAAAAGTTACCAAAAACAGGTAATTTAAATATTGTCACATACTTTTAACTACAAAATAATATTCATGCGAGTATATGTAAATAATATTTAAATGTGATAAGATTTAATTTCAAAGATATTATTTTTTCTTTCATTTAACAGAGCACACTGATTTCCAAAGTATTAAAAAATGGTACTGTGAATCTTGTCCTCAGTGTTTTGCTTCAATAGAGGATTTGAAAGAACATGAAGCAATTCACGATGTTGATAAACCATTTATTTGCATTTTGTGTAAAAAAGATTTTGCTCTTAAATCTTCTTTAAGTAGGCATATTCAAATGTTACATGGTGTTGATCCATGTCCTATAGTAGAAAGTGATAAATGTCTGAAGAAAATTGTTTCACAAAATTGGAATGAATCTATGGATCTAGATTTGTATGAGGGTAAAACCTCTTCTGAATTTCCATTATCTCCAGAGGTATATTTTGTAGTTTATAAAATGAATTTTATTAAGTTAGGAAGATAAAGTCATTCTTCAATTTTAGACAAATGTAGAAAATGAAGAAGACCATGAAAGTGGACAAGAAAATCTCATTGAAATTGAAACAGTATTTGTTTGTGAGATTTGTACTCGTGATTTTAATGATCGCGCATCACTTTGGCTTCATATTCGTGCTACTCACAAAGAATTTGCGGCATTTGCATGTGGAGTTTGTTTAAAAATTTGTGCAGACAATACACAACTTTTGAATCATGTGAATATGTACCACGGTGGTTCAAAATTATTACTTTCTGAACAAAGAAGGTATTTTTTTTTCCAAATTATTTAAATAATCAATAATAATGATAATAATAATAACAACAAATTTATGATTATTCTTATTTTTACTATTAACAGATATAGTTGTACCATTTGTGGTAGACAACATGATTCTAGAAAAAAGTTAATTGCACACGTATCTATACATAATGTGGATCCAAATTATGATCCTGCAACCTTTGTTCAATTAAATAGTAATTATTATGGTGAGAATATTAATGGTAATGAAACGGCGGAGCAAATCCTTGATTATGAAGAAGATGGAGACAAAGTGGATTGTTATATTTGTTATAAATCATTTCCTAATGAAGATCATTTGATACGACATCAAAGAAATGCCCATAGGGTAAGAGTAATTATAAGAGTGAACTAATTATATAAATATAGTACAAAAATTTTGTCTTAACTTTATTTTATATTTTATATTAATAGAATTTTTTAATTTCTCAGTCAGAACAATTAGTGCCAACAGGAGATCCTTTAAATCCATCGAGTTTAAATGGTGGTGGAAATAGAGCTCAGTATCATCTCTTCTTTGTTTGTGAACTCTGTGGTAGTTCACACCCTAGTAAATGGGAACGTTGGTTACACGTTAGCTCTTCACATAGTAATGAATCAGCTATAAAATGTGATCGTGAAGACTGTGGTAAAATTTTTGCTACAAAATCTCTTAGAAACGAACATACTCAGCACCACGCAATTCAGGGTTCATCTCCAAATACTTGTGAAATTTGTGGTAAACTTTGGGGCAGTAGAGTTGATTATTGGAAGCATGTTATGGGCGTTCATTCGGATACTGTTCCATTAATTTGTGGCGTTTGTTTAAAAGTGTTTCCCAATGTATTGCAATTAAGCACTCATGTAAGATCGAAACACTGGCCATTAACAAACGGTGACTTTAGTTGTGACATTTGTGGCAGACCATATTCAAATAAATCCAAAATGTCCAGACATAGGAAAATTCATGGCTTTGAAGAAAGCTGTGACAATGGAGCAGAAAATAGTGAAAATAAAGTAGATGGACGAATGAGAGAAACGGAATTAAGCTGTGAACTTTGTGCAGATTTAAAGTTTACCAGTTTAGAAAAATTATGTAATCATAGACGAATCGTTCATGGACTTTTTCCTTGTGATCTCTGTAATAAATGTTATGGAAGAACATCACATTTATGGAAACATGTAAATAGAGTTCACAAAGGTCATGAAGATGTAACTTGTCCTTATTGCTTGAAAACTAGTGCTTCAAAAGATCATCTAGCAGCGCATATCTCAAAAATTCATAGATACGAACCTGACTCTAGGAAAGATGGGAAAGATAATAGACAATTTAAAACAGAGGAAGTTAGTTTACATTATTGTGAAAAGTGTAATAAAGGGTTTCATAAGCGATATCTTTTGCGCAGACATATGAAAGGATGTCAAAATTATAGGAAAGATCCTGGGGCACTACTAACAAGGTGCAGAGCTTGTGAAAGAATATTTAAAGATCGTGCCAGTTTACAAAAACATATTGAAAATCATCATAGTACATATACATGTCATCTTTGCAATGAAACAATTACTTCAAAATTAGGAATTATGACACATAATAGGGTGAAGCATATGGATCATCCAGATCTAACATGCAACTTTGGATCTTGTAGAAAGTTGTTCAGGACTAAAGAAGATTTAGAAGCTCATAGAAAAGACCATAGGTATGTAATATTAATATTTTTTTGCTGAAATGAAACTATTTTATATTGTATACAACTAATCATAAATAACTTTGTTTTATTAAAGGTATCATACAACACCCAATGTTTGTGATTTCTGTGGTGATACTGTTGAAAATAAATTAAAACTAAAAATGCATGTATTATCTCTTCATCGCAACGAAATTGGTGTATCTTGTGGAGTATGTTTAATTCCAATGAAGGATCCGAAAGAACTTAAAAGTCACGTGGAAGAAGTTCATTCCAGTGTTCTTTCAAGACCTAATACATGCCAAGTTTGTGGAAAACAATATGCTTCAAAGTGGAAAGCTTTTGATCACACTAAAAAATGTCATGGAAAAGTATTTAGAACTTGTAAACAATGTTTAGCTGTTTTCACTGAAGATTCTACAATTAGAGATCATTATGAAACAGTACACAATATTCCTAAAGATCAACTTGCTGCATTTGAACATAGATTAGACATTGGATCAAAAAATGAAGATTTTGAAATAGAGGTATGTTAATAATAAATTAATTATAAAACTTAANTCGAGTGTAAAATTAATTATTTATCTTTTAGTCTCCTGATATAATAGTTAAAGAAGAACCAGAAGATTTGGAGTATGATGTAGATATGTGTGATGAAGATTCTAGTGATTCAAAAAGAAGAAGATCTTTAACAGATACATATGATTGTGAGATGTGTCCAGAAATGTTCGTAAATAGCGATGCCCTCTCAAAACATTATCGAAATATGCATAATACAGATCCAGAAAGAATGTTTAAAAGATTAAAACAAGATGAACAGAGAAAAATGCGTGGAAAAATGAATTTCTTTTGTAAGAATTGTAGAAGACAATTTTGCACAAAAACATTATATTGGAATCATATTGCAACTTGTAGAAGAAACATTATGCGAAAGGAAGTAAGTAATATTCATTTGTAAAAATATAGTGTTATTTAATTCTATATTTATCCAAATATTTCTTTGATAGGAAGAACTATTACCTTTACGAAATGATATGCTAAGTAATCAAGAAGAACTTCTGAAGAATAATAATCAAATTAAGAAAGAAGAACCTACATCAAATTTGAATATTCCTGATTTTAATCTCTTTGAAGATATAAATCTTCAATTCTCAGGTCAGAGACCTCTTCCAAATCTCATGCCACTTTCCCAAAGGTAATTACTATAAAATATAAAATAAATAGTAACTACTGATTATTTTATGCCTTATATATCTAAATTTATAAATAATCATGATTTAAGGACAAAATCGTCAATGAAATGTTCAAGAAAGGATTCTAGGAAAGTTTACGATGAGTCAACAAATACAGAATGTGCTTGTGAAGTGTGTGGGAAACAGTGGCCAGCTAAGAAACATTTATGGCAACATTTAATTCGTTTCCATAGAGCCGAAGCAGCAGTCACTTGTGGAGTATGTTTGAAACTCTGTAAAGATTATGACGATTTAGCAGAGCATTTGAAAGCCGCACACGAAGCGATCCTTTCAACTGAAGGAAACAATTTTACGTGTAAAACTTGCGGCAGGTATTATATTCCGTCTTGTTTTTGTATATAATGTTCTAATACGTGTAGCATATAATTACGATTTTATTTGGCAGATATCACAATGCTCGTAGTAAATTATTATTACATACAAGTATTCATATTGGACATGCGGGGACTAGTACTTGGTGTCCAAAATGTCGGAAGAATATTACAGATGAAGCTGCACATTCAACTACATGCACTGGGAAGACAGAAGAAGGAGAACAAATGAAAAATAATGAAAAAACAGAAGTATGTACTTAAAAAAATAGTAAATATACTTGTTTGGATTAATGAAAATATTTTTAAATATTAAAAATTCCTTCATTAATGTTTATCAAAAGGGAAGCCTGATAGCCGATGATGCGATAATTGGAGAAGTAGAAGAAGGAGACTTTGAATCAGAAGCAGAAGAAGAAGCAGATACAGAAGAATCAGAAAGTGGTAGTAGTATTGAAGGTGAAGAAGAAAATGAATCAGAAGATGAATCTAGGGCAACTGGAGAAATAACTTACAACTCAGAAAGTGAAGATTCGGAAGAACTGGATAATTTGGAAATGGATGAAAAGAACATGGAACACTATAATATTGCTTTGGAACATCTCCAGGAAACTAAAAACACAGGTATTGTAATAGTTTAAATTGGATTATAGTATACTTTTAATAATTAATTTAAAATACAAAATATCTATAAGTGTTTTATAATTAAAATGTTCTGTTTATTATTATGTTTCAGAAACAGGAAAACATAATACAAACTTATCAGACGACGATGGGCCTCCAGTTCTTAGTCCCATAATGCCTTTACTTCCTGAAAATATGTCTGTGGAACAATCTATAGGTCATAAACTTGGTTCTATAGTTTCTCTAACTAGAAAAGGAATTGAAATGTGCGATTTATCAGAGATTCGAAGTCGAGCTTCTTCAAAATCAGTGAATCTATATGAAAAGCAGTTATCTAATAATGAATCTTTAGAACTTGAATCTGAATCGTTTGCGAATCGGAGCGATGAAGATTTTGAGGATGCAAAGAACGAATATGATGAAAATTCCACTGAAGAAAATGAGGAAGAAATCGAAGAAAATGATGACATTGAATTACATGAAGAAATAGAAGAAACTGAAGATAATGAGGAGATTGAAAAAAATGAAGACAGTGAGCAGATTGAAGAAAATGAAGAAAACGAAGAAAATGAAGATAACGAAGATAATGAAGACAATGAAGACAATGAAGAAAACGAAGTTATTGAAGAAATGGAAGATATTGGAGGAAATGAAGAAATTGAAGAATCCGAGGAACCTGAAGGAAATGAAGAAATTGAAGAAACAGATGAAGAAGAAGAGAATGAAGTAAATGAAGAGAATGAAGAGAATGAAGAAAATGAAGAGAATGAAGAGAATGAAGAAAATGAAGAGAGAGAGGAAAACATGCAATTGGACGATTTGGAAGGTGCTGTCCTGATGGTCGCTGAAGGAGATCAAATATTAATTCATCAAGAAATGTATGAAGATGAAAATGAAAATTCGAATCAAGAGTATGTTTATTCTACACTTAGGTATAGTACAGAAGATGAAAGCGATGATGCAAGGAAATGAGTGCCAAATTGAGATTAAATAATTTGAAAAATGTGGTGAAATAGAGTTGTTGAACGTTGTTTAAAGAATGAAGAATACGTGGAAATGGGTTCAATGAAAATCAAATTTACCAAAAATTGAATTTAACGGAATTTAAAATCTAGTTTTGAAATAATTAATGTTAAATAATGTTTACAAAATGGATTGTTCATAAAATAGAGTATTCTATTTATGGTGATAAGTAATGTGAAATACTAAATATTTGAATTTTTTCTAAATTATTTAAAATGCTGCAAATTTTTTATGCTTCAATGTTAAACGAATTCTGGTATGATTAAAGATTACTAACTAAGAATAAAATATTAGAAATTTAAGGAAGATATTTTACAAACGCATATTTTTATTAAATACACATCAATATAAAAGATTATATAGTCTTTCTACAGGATTTTTTTTTATTCATTAGTTTTAGTTAATATTCGAAACATGTCCACGTATTCCTAAAAATTGTCAAAGATAATCGCAGTTTGTATTACTTTATTCTGTATAAAAAATACAAATGAATTAATGCGTGATATGTACCTTGGAATTTATGGAAATTCATACTGATGACGCGATAATTTGTAAATATGTTAGATTAAGTGATAAAAATAGCTTTCACAAATTTTATAAGGGACAGTTCTTTCATTATGTCAAGCAAATATAAAGAAAGATAAGATAAAAAAGAGAGTGAGCTTAATTAATTATGACCTTAAAATTTACAGGATATGTATAAAGAATTTAAAGTAGATTGAAAGCAACTATAAGTTAATATGATATAATAAATGAACAGTCCCTGGGCTCTTAGATGATTTATTTAAGTTCTTACCATATTTAAGTTTTGACTTTGTAGACGCAATAAATTTGACTCGATCTCAAATTAATTTTAGGTAATTCGATCGGTATCGATATTTTGCATTCAAAATTCATCGTTTTTTTTTATATAAATCTCCGCAAACAAAAAAATAGTACAAAGATAGCAATATGCAGAGTTTATGATAACATTAGATAAATAATGAACTTTATTAAAATTATAAAAGAATTTGAAATTATACTAAATTATAAGTATATTTTTTTATATTTAATCACAAATATTCGTTTTGAATATATCATACTGTATTTGTTATGCTGTTATACATATCTACGTTAATGTTTCATTGCTATTATTATTATTATATTAATAATATTATTTCGGTATTATATTAATATCGATTCGATTGAATGTACCACAAAACAATTTCAACAATTTCAAAATTGACGGATCAATTGACGAAGCAACTTAGTGTATATAGTAGTAATATAAGTGATTTCATGTACAGTTACGTTATACTATACGAAACAAAACATATTGATATGCGTGTATGAGGGAAGTATGATTATTGTGTGATAAAAAGGAAAGGTCAGCTTCTATTACTTGTTTATCATTATATGTTTAAAATATTTAAGGAGAAACTGATAAACACTTCTATTTTTCAATACAACTTTACAATAGTATATACCAACAAGAGAAAAACTTCGAGAATAATTGAGTAAATTCTTTTCTAAATGTATTAAGTAGATTATTACACTTCGTTGATTCATATTTGCTCAGTTTCTCTGAAAGATATTGTTCCGTTACACTTTAGCAAACTTAGAATTCGTACTGTAGCTTAGCGTAGTAAATGACACTTCCTTCTTTTTAATTACGCTAATTTCGTTCGAGTTATCCATTATTTTACGTATCATCGATAATGTTCATTAAAATGGTAATGAAGTAAAATGTAATATTCCATTTTATATAGGATAATTATCGGTGATACATTCTTTAATTCCCGTTTAATACTTTTCATTTTCCTTTTTCTGTTTTGTTTATTATTTATTGGGGCATTCGTTTCCTTTCCAGTGTGTTAGCGTATAAGAAACAAAATTGCAATTCGCATTTAACGTTTGTAATGATTATAATAAAAATTACTAAGTTGATTAATTTCTTATTTTTATTTCAATCCTAAGAGTTAAATGTATATTCTGGGTTATTAAACTGACATAAAGTATTTTTTTAAACGTGAAAATATGTACCTAAAATTTTATAATTTTTTGAAATATACATTATCAAACGTTACATGTTATAGCTGATACAGTTGGGTTGCACGAAATAGATTAAAATGAAATTGGAAAAAATACAAAAATCCGTATTAGAAGTATGCTGTTTTAATATGTACATTTATTACGGTAACTTTTCCAATGTTGATAAAAGTTAATTCTTTATACCTTTTACTTTATATCAACGTAATTTAAGATAACTAGAACATAAATAAAATACGAACTAAATCAAATATTCTTTTACGAAGAAAAAAATTGTTGTAAATTGTGTATAGAATAAAGTATCTGCAATCATTTTATTTGCCTTGAAAATGTTTTTTATACAGTAGAATTGTGTATGAAACAAAATGTGGAAAAATTGGATTAAACATAAAAAAAGTAAACTGAAATTGAATAATACAATTATTATCTTCAACAAAGAAGTTATGATCAATTAGTTAAAAGAAAATTAAAGGTTAATTTTATGTCACGTTAATTATTTTTATATAGCTATCTCAACAATCTAATTAAAAATTTAATTATACAATTTTATTTCAAACTCCATAAGATAGTAGGTAACGATAACAATTTATGCATTGTTTTTATATAGTTTGTCCTTTCTTCTAAATTCTTTTTGTAAAACAGAGAAATACACGTTAAGGTGCTAACAAGACAAAAGTTACTACTTTTTTAAATAAACTGAAATATGATCGAAACTCTAGGTAAATTCACGCCTTTAAAAGCCAAATAATGTGTCAGAATTTTGAAATATATAGTTCCTATTACGTTTTATAAGAGTGATAACAAATGATAAAAAATGATACTTAATCTATAAAAGATTATATATCCAAATAGAATAAATGAATGTTTATAAACAGTATAATTTAAGTTATATTTTTACAAATATTTCAATACGTTGCAAATATTCTTCGCAATATTTTGTAAACAATCGATTAACTTATAAAAAATAAAATTTACAATAAGTTCCGTTTTATTTACTGATAATAGACTGTCAATACTGCGAAGTAAAGGTTCTCAACATGGGATACGTATATCTATGGGGGTACGTCGTCTTTACGCGGTTTCATTTTTAACTGCTTCGAAAGATAAATATAACAACAGACCATATGTTGAAAATATAATTGGTATACCGTTCATATTATTCTTATTGTTATACTATAATTATAATTTTGTTGATTAATATAAGAGGTACGACAATCGTGTATACATTTTCAGGGGGTACATGATGCGCAAAAGGTCGAGAAACACGGCTGTGAAATATTACTTATACTTTTTTAAGGAAAAACCTGATAATTGATATCAACTGAATTTACATAAAAGATATAAGTAATCTGTTAAACAGGATATTGTGTAATTATTTAGTAATGTGGTACAAATGTAGAGCAACACCCTGTACTGAGATGTTGAACGAAGCAAAGAGCCTTCTTTCGAAAGCCTTCGGAGCGTGGCTCGGAGCAAAAGAAGGAGGGTTTCAAGAAATCGGACGATTGCTTTATTAAGACGTCAGAAGGTACAGGATAGGTTGGGCCTGCGGTCGTTATTGCCTCAACCGGGTTCTCGCTTGGGACAATTGCTTCGAGAAGATCAAAAAGACCATCAAGAGAAACTGACAGCAAGGAAGAGAGAAGGAGAAAACGAGAGAGATAGGCAGAGAACAAAAACCGTCATGCTGACCCTTCGTGTTCTGCTCTTAAAGTTGAGATACAACTCTAAGTTTGCACTTTGTAGGAATTTTAGTATTAGATTATTTAGTAATCATGAAGAACGCGTGTGTTTAGTTTTTATTTTTAAAATTAGATTTCATATCTATCAATCCTTGCTTTTAAATTGTAGAAAGTCAGTTTGAAATAATGAAATATTTAAAGAAACATTTGTTGAAAGAAATATATTATAATGTTAAATTCATTTATGTCAAACTGAACATACAAGTATTATTTCGTTTGTCTCGTTATTCGCATTATTTATAAGGTTTGAATAATTTTTCAATTTTATATTAGATATAAAATAAATTTCGTATCTATATCCTGAATTATTTTTGTTAATTAATGAGATTTCTGTAATATTATGACATTATCATATAACGCTATCAAAATAACAATATAAAACGAATTAATTAATATTAAAACTGATTATTCAGATTGATTGTTATCTTTGAGTTACGTGAGCTATCGCCCATATATCTTTGTTCCATATCAGACAATCTATTTCCTTTATTCTACCGTAAATCGTTCGTGTTCTATCAAAATCGTCTGCTATATAATCTCTCATCTATTTTCTTGAATTACAGGAAGCTATATAATCTTGATATTTATCTTATTCATCATTCGATGGGTTTCAAATTTTAAGTTTCATCAAACTCGAATCAGATCGGAATGAATCGTTATGAATTTCTTCTGCTTTATGTACATGTGTGCAAAAAGTATCACAAAAAAGAACAAGCAAATATATTGGTAAACAGATTGAGAATTGCCAAGAATCTTTTACCTCATTCAGCAAAACTTACGGGGTCTTTAACAGAGAACATCGATCCCAAGTAAACAAAGACGAAAGCATTTATTTAGGATATCCTAAGTAAACTGAGACACACGCGTATGTCGACTCGTTAATCAAGAAACAAATATTTTTTTATTTAATTTGCTTGTCTATTTAATCAATGAAATAATCAATAAAATAATCTCATAAAGAGAAATACATAAATAATGATATTTAAAAATTGTATTTTACAATAAAACAAATCGAAAGGTACGGAAAAATGAAAGAATAATTTTATGTCATTTGATAATAAATAGATAAAATGAAGGAATCTCGTACCATGATTTCGTTTTCTCCTAAGCTTCTGACTCTCCCTGTAGAATCGATTAACCGGTTCAATTTGTACTCAAACAGCTAATCTCATTCGCTGTCTACCGCTTCTCGTTTAAAGGAGCAAAATTGGAGTTGAGAGTCACAGCAGCTCGGTGAATGCTAGTGGTAGGGAATAGAAGTAGTAAGGGGCCTGAAAGGGAGCCCGATGGAAGGTCGGCACTGGAAGGAGGAGAAACGTAAGAAAGAACGGAACGCATCTAAATGCCGGACTGTTCAACGTCGCTGTGCGAAGGGTATGGGTGAAAGCAGGGGTGAAGAGGGTAGTGTTGGAACCAGGCTGGTGTCTCAATCAGCCAAGCAGGTTGGGGCACCTTGGACCCCTGTGGGTGGAGGATAGAGCTAGCAATGGCTATGAAATATTCTCGAAATAGATACAAACTTCCGTAAATTAATCTTTTATATCCTAGCTTTTGTATTCAACGAATAACGTAAACTTACGAAGATATATTAAAGGATTAAAATAACTTTTCCTTTACTTGTAGGAAATTTTGTATAATTACCTTTAGAAATCTGATGATTCTTAAGTTAAAAAAATAAAATAATGTAAATATATGATCATGTAATAAAGTACAATGTTTTCCTACAATTTGTATAAATACATATTCTATATATTCTATTCTGTTTACTAATAAGTAGGAATGACTACTAAGGTATTCTCTATGAATATAGTATGAAATTTACTTACCACATAGCGTTGTGTTTTGTAGAGTTCCAATTTTCATCGAGACTTAAGTTTATCAGTAGTTCTTTCGGTCCTGGGCCAGTGGCTAGTGGTGGGAGAAAAAGAGCGGCGCGCGCAGCTTCTCGATGCAACAGAGCAAGCCGTCACAACTCAATCTAGTGTCCCGGTGACCGTGCATCCGTGAGTTTCTCTTTTCCTCTTCTCCTCCATAGTGTATTATAATTCTTGACACGGAATCGTAATTTTCATTAGCGGATTAGCTTATATCTGTGATCCTAAATTTCATCTCTCTCGACTATTAAAACAATGTGATTGTAAGGTTTGTATTTTAAAAACTTTTTATTTTAATTTAATACATAATATTAAACCCTTAAAAATAAAGAAGAGAGTGTTGTTAAAGTAATAAAGTTAAATTGATAATAAAATGTATAATAAAGTAATAAATATGATAATAAATGATAATAAATATCAAGCCATTGGTTTGCATCTTTATAGTGGTCTCAAACATGTTAATCATACGTAACACAACACAAACTGATGTACTAGATTTATATTTTTTTAAGAATTATGAACAACTAAAATTTATAAACAAAATAAACAGAAGTTATACTTATATATCAACAAAGAAATAATTCCAATAGGTAGGTAAAAATTTGTGACAGTTTGTCTACATATTTTGTATCAATATTTTATTTTGAGATTTTCGTAATATATTAATCACCGCGCTATAAACAATATACATTAATAAAAAGTTCATTGAATATAAGTTATAAGTTAAAAATAATAATTTAAGCTTTTGCAATAATTAATTGTGAATGTAATAAATAAGAAAGTATTTATATTTTAAAGTTAATTACTTAGTATAAGAGAAGTGTAACATTAGTTATTAATCAGTTTATAATAAACCAGTCGCCTCAAATAAAGTAAACAATTTATAAGAATTAACAGCTTCATATTTAGAACAAGTATTTGTTTCCCATTTATTTTTACTTATCCATTTATGAGTTGATTCATATTTAAACAAAAAGGCTATATGGTTATTTTGACTATAACTAAAAAAGTATTCTTATGTATTTAAAATTAATTCATTAACTAACGGTTATATATAACGATTATAACGGTACACTGTACATCAAATTAACCAGAAACAGCTAATTATTTAGTTCTCACAAGATGATCAGAAAACAAGGATACTAAATTAGAGGATCAGATTTAAAGATAATTATTAATTGACGTTTAGTAAATAATTTAGAAGAAATTGTCTTCAAATGATAATATTCTCGTATTAATGGTCCTAAAATAACAAATAGTAGTTTATACCAACACATCGTATAATATGTAATGATAAGTAAGCATTTGTAATAACAAGTCGCAAGTTCGACTTTTGTGTTATATACTTCGAATAACTAAAATAAGAACTAAATAGGTTTTAGTGAATTTTGAAAGTAGAAATAAATCATATCAATCATAGATTGTATAAAAGTAGTGAAGAGTGAAAATGCAGTAACGCGCAAGTAGGGGTGAGTGTTGATGGAGGGTACCAAAATGGGCCAAGACTTTAAATTCAGAACAAATTGAATGTAATTGACCTGTGTCTCATTATACTGAAAATTGAGATGATTTTGTAGCTATCTCTCGATAATCGCGCGACAGGTCTTTTAAAATTAATTGCTTCCTATTTGTATCATCGATAGCTTAATCTGTTCTTATATTTGAACAATGAAAATTGTATCTATCCGAAAAACTTTAAATTTTACTCAACTAGAAAGTGAAATAAGAATTAAAATAATTATTCTACTTGATAAACAAAATACCGATAAAACATACAATTATGTATAAATTATCGTTCTGATGATAGTCAAGAAGTGTTTAATAAAAATGATGCAAATGTCAATTAGTGTTTTATCTCATGCAAATATTTGCGTTCTATAATCAATGCTTGTTTAGGTATTTCCTTGTGACAAACAGAACCCTTTTCAATGTCAGTATGAACTTAACATTTTAATTGAGTGAGATCACTGGAATTATAGGCATTGATTGAACATTTTAGAGTAACGCACGATTAAATTAGCATGCATCCAATGTAACTGTTTCAACATCTCTCTCTCTTTCTCTCTCCCCTCCTTTTCTCTCTCTCTCTCTCTCCCCTTTCTCTCTCTCACTTTTCCCTCTCTGTCGCTACGAGTTTGTTTGAAACGAGATTTAAACTTGAATGTAAAGTAAAGTTGATGATCACTGAGGGTCTATAGGGCTGGCCATCTGTCCCTCGTTGCCACGTCTGCGACGTCTTGGTGGTCCATTTTGGGGCTGGTACGCAACAGCATCGGCACTAACACTGGCAATGAAGCACTCTCAGGTAGAATCTACCCCCTCTCTTTCTGTCACTATGTACGCGCGCTCGTGCACGTGTCCTTTTTCACCCCTGCTCTTACTGTATACAGCTTTTTCACTAGTATCAGTTGGGAAAAAGGAAGGGATGAAGAAAAACGAGAGGATGGTAGAAATAGGAGTAATAATAATAACAGAGAGAGTAATAACAGCAGCAGTGGTAGAAGTAGTTCTAACAGTAGAGCGGAAGAACTTTCAACGTGTTGTTCTGATAGAAATTCTAACAGCGATACCTTATGCCTTTTCCACTGATTGATCATAATCTTTTGAAATGTAAAAGTACATAGATATATATATAAAGGAAATGTATTATTATTTCATACGATTAGAGATCTTATGAAAAATAGTAAAACGATTTAGGAAAATAGAAGATTGTCTAATATGAAATAAACGTACGAAGAATGTTTATGACTAATAAATATTTTAATATGTAGTTACTTATTTATTACTACGAGAATGAATAATTAGATTACACGCATAAAGTTCTGAAATGTAATATTTTTTAAATATATTATAAGTAAACAAAAAATATTGACAATAGAAAAAAAACTATCTAATATATATATTAGGTAAAAATTTTAAAGGCTCTCAACCAATATCAAATTTTTTTAATTAATGTGTATTAATAAATTATATATAGGAAGAAATATAAAGTAATTTTGTAAGTTGTAATTTAAAGAATTTTTTCTTTGGATTGTACGTTTGAATTAAAGATACAAATTCGTAAGGACATTTGTGACTCCTAAAGCCGAGTAGCAAAACCTTCCTATTAACACAAATAACAGAGGTCCGATTTATTTTAAGAATATCACGAAATGTCCCTTCATGCTACGCATCTGTTACAGGAATTTGCAAGCACTTCACAGCATGGTGCAATGCTACAATCATGAATTATATTTGATGATATAGATTGTTATAAATAATTATCAATAAAGAAATGTATAGAGAAATTCACTAAATACATCTATGCATAATTCTATAGTCATACAAAATACTACAATGTTTTGTAATATTTAAGAATTCGAATAGATTACTGTAATATATTTACAAAAGAATATGAACAATGAAAACAAAATATAAAATGACAATAATAAAATTTCATTTAAACTTGTGTTATTGAACTTCATTTGAACATATTCAAAAGTAAGATTAAAAATTAATATACTCTATATCATTATATATCACACATATTATATATGATCAAATAAAAAATAAATGATAATAATATTCAACAGATGAAACATTCAGTAAACATACTGAATGTAAACATATTAAGAAACTGAACTATACACAATGGTCCACTAAACAGAAACTATTGTACATACAATATTGAAAAAATTATAAAAGGAAGAAAAAAGAAATATTTTCAAATGTCATAAAATTAGCTAAGTTGTATAAATAAGAAATTTTGNNNNGTTATATTTTTGGAAATTATTGTTCTTCAACTTCCACCACAAAATTTCCTTAATTTTTATTATTAAGAAATGAATCAATTTTTCTACAACAATAAATTTTTATCTGAATTATTAAATAAAACTTCAACTAAAATTATATGTAATTTGAATTATTTTACAAATGTTTTAGAAAGATGTCTCGTTGGTTCGATCAATCGACCATACTCCTGATGGGTATGATGTTGTTTAGTACATTAGTATGGAATACAGCGAAAAGTTCGATAATGAGGTGTGAAGAAGCAAAATTAAAATGCGCTTATAGAACAGGCTGTGGCACGGCTTTGCAACACTATCTTACGGGCTGTGCGCCCGTTCTCCAAGGCAATGATTGTTCCGAAACCTGCCAACATGCCCTTATTGCTCTTACAAGCACTGACGAGGGCAAAGAACTTATGACAGTACATATTATTTACTTGTTATATTATTTATTTCTGCTTTTAATAAAAAATAAGTACTATTTATCTAATTATCGGTAATAAATAATCAATGATCTGATGCTAAACAACGAATACTTTATACTATAAATTTGTCATAAGTTAATAATTCTTAAAGAAAATTTCGAAACAAAAGTATTTATAAAATAACATGAATAATATATGTAATATAAATAATATATAAATAGTATATTACAGTTCATATTTTAAAACAATTGAATTTCGTTAAATCTGGTTATTCTTTTTTCTTTTGAACATAATTAAAAATGTAAAANATTTTTACTATTAATTTGTTTTTTTTAAGAATTCTTAATAATTTAGTGACTAGACAAAAATAATTTCTGTATAAGTAAAATGCAATTTTTTTAACGAATATTCTTTTGTTGTTTAGTGTGAGTGTGAAGACGAGTTATGTTTACAGTCAAAACAAAGAGTGGAAATATGCAGATCATCTGTAACAATGGCAATGAATAAGACAAGAGTATCTTGCAGGATAGCAACTTGGATTTGTAATGCAGACGCTCTCTGTCAAACTGCACTTGCATATTACAATAAATATTGCAAAAGTATGTTTCAAGGACGAAACTGTACCAGACGGTAAATAATGTTTCTTAATATGAAGATACATAAAATGTTATAATTAAAAAAGTGTCAATTAGATTCTGTTTCACATTGTTATAAATTAATTTCTATAATATAGAAATGCCTTATTGAAGCAAATATTTTAGATGCAAAAACTCGATAAATATTTTAACAAGACAAGAAAAGGCTGCAAAATTAAATACGTGTCAATGCGATGGTTTTGAAGAATATGATTGCAAAGGAATTCATAGGAATATGAATCTCCTTTGTTTTGAAAAAATACACCATGGTTACCGTGACGTTAATACCGAAGATGAAAGGAGAAATGAATTTTTAACACCAAATATGAGCCTCAAAGGAGATGGTGTTCAAATATTAGTGGACAGAAGACTATTTTTTCTTTCTTTATTGATTTATCATATACTTAAAGGGAGACAAGGTAAGATTACTAC
>NIJG01000068.1:208243-219789 GCA_002201625.1 Euglossa dilemma
TTTTTAGTAGTTTCTGTAACATTAATATTTTTTTCAGATAACAATGCCACAAAAAGAATTTCCATCATTAAAAAATGATTTGATTTTGAAAGCTGCAAAAGGAGAATTTACAGAACATATACCTATATGGATAATGCGTCAAGCTGGAAGATATCTTCCAGAATTTCAGGAAGTTAGAGCAAAACACGATTTTTTCTCTGTTTGCCAAACACCAGCTTTAGCCTCTGAAGTTACTTTGCAACCTATAAAACGGTTTGATCTAGATGCTAGTATCATTTTTTCTGATATTTTAGTTATTCCACAAGCAATGGGTCTAATTGTTGAAATGATTCCAGGAACGGTTTGTATTTTTTTAATTATTAATATTTTAATATGAAATACAGATTTTTATAATTCTATATTGAAAGAAACAAATGTACTAAAAAAATAATATGAATAGAATATAATTTTATGATAAAATATAGGGTCCAGTTTTACCTAAACCTCTAAAGGATCCAACAGATTTAGTTAGATTACTTCATCCAAATGTAGAGAAGGATCTAAAATATGTAGCAGATGCTATAACTTTAACAAGAAATAAACTGGAAGGAAAAGTACCATTAATTGGCTTTACTGGTGCTGCAGTGAGTAAAATAATTTTTGAATAATATATTATGATTTATAAGACAGTACATAAATTTTGAAAGTTGTAAAATAAATGTTTTTGGTAGTATTTATATTTATAAATTATTAGTGGACATTAATGAGCTACATGATCCAAGGTGGAGGTAGTTCAACAATGACAAAGGCACGGGAATGGTTATACAAATATCCAGAAGATTCTCATAAGCTTTTGCAATGTATTACCAATGTAATAATAGATTATCTTGTAATGCAAGTGAAAGCTGGAGCACAGGTATAAATTTTGTTTATTTTTTTTTGTATTTAAGTAAAAATTTTTTAATCTTGCATTAGTAAATACATCTTAAAAATAGAAGAAAATATAAGTTAATGTAAATAATAGGAATAATATGAATAAAGAAATTACTCTAAATTCAATTGATAAGTTGTCATTTAACTTATGTGTGCAGTTATTGCAAGTATTTGAAAGTCATGCTGATTTTCTCAATGATGAATTATTTGTGAACTATTCATTTAAATATCTGAAACAAATTAGCGAAAAAGTGAGGCAACGATTGAAAGAAGAAAATATACCTGAAGTGCCAATGGTAAATAAGATAAATATTGTAATATGTTTATTGTAATTTACTTTATATTGTTAAAAAAAGAACAAATTTTAGATTGTTTTTCCTAAAGGTGCAACCATGAATTCATTGGAAATGCTGGCAAAATCTAAAACTTATGAAGTATTAGGTTTGGATTGGACTATTGATCCTGTAGAAGCAAGGAAGAGATTTGGTTTTGAAATTACTTTGCAAGGAAATTTGGATCCATGTGCATTATATGGTTCTGAAGTTTGTATTATATTGAAGAATATTATATTTTACTTAAAATAATTAATGTACATTAATTCTTAATTTTTTATTTATTTCTATTACTAGTTAAAGTATACTTTCTTTACAGCAAGAAATAATCAAACGTGCTCAAGCTATGGCAACAAAGTTTGGTAAAAGACGATATATTGCGAATTTGGGACATGGTATTTTACCAGATACACCAATTACGTCGGTTACGGCTTTTATTAAGGGAATTCATTCAGTATAATATCTGTTTTTCTCGTTTGTATCCTTACTATTTCAAAATTTGTAATAAATTACTGTTATTAACAAGTTTTATTTGTAGTAGATATTATGAAGGTAGTAAAATTACAGTTAGTACCAAAAAGTCGTAATTATTAAAACTTAAATTTGAATGGACAATGATGTAAAATAGTAACATATTTTATTAAATGAATACCAATTAATTGTATGAAATTGTTTTTGTAATTTAATAATGAATTTTAATTAAGTTTTATTAAAAAGTTACTTAAGAAATTACATTCTGGAAAGATTTTTTGTGAATTTCTTATTATCTATATGTTTTTATCATATAAACAGTAAATCAAACTATATTCCTTTCAAATTCATTCAACTTCGAAATATTTTTATGTATTATCATTAATTTAAAAAATAATCGCAGAAATTAATTTAAATAAATCGTCTTAGATATGTGTAAAGTCTATTTGTTGACAGAATGCTTATATGGTGTATGTACACATATATATCATATACGCATACAACTGCAATATTTTTCTTATAATAAAATTATTTTACGATATTAATGTGATGTAATTAATATTTGTTATTGTTACAATGTAAGTAAATAAGTAAAGAATTAAATTTTATTTTTGTTGTTTCCCGATTAAAATTGTAATAATTTCTTAAATGTCTAGTATCTAATTTATACAAGTTTCACCATATAAAATAACGCCTGCGCGTTACACTAAATTTTCAACTGGCATGAAATTTCACATCTAACTCTACCCCTACAAACACTCCCAGCCGGAATCCGTGGATCTATTCGGGTGGCCCCCTGTCGCCGATTATCGGTTCGCGCAAGCGCAGCCAGCTCTTCTGGTTAGAGTGTCCATTTTGATCACATGTGAGTATCTCCAGTCTGTTCTCCTTTTTTCACGGTGAGTCTAGCTAATCGGCTTGTGATCACTCGAACAAGTTTGTAAAACGTGCATTGAAAAATCCTGAGAATAAAGAATAACATTATTCGTGGTTAGTTTATATCCGTGATTTCTTAAACGTTCTCCGATAGTCGGCAATTTCGACGACGAAGTACACGCAATCCTTTTCGCGCCATCTTCTTAAGGAAAACGGTCAAAAAACCGAAGTAAACTCGTCTTCGAAGGTAATTCGACTTTTGCGAGACTTTTCAGTTAATTTTTCATAGATAGGTTTTAATAATTGGAGAACTGTCAGCCGGGTCGAATCTTTGGTTAGATTGTGCTTGCACAACGTGTTCATTTTTTTTCATGTTCAGTTTCACGAGAACTTTTCGAAACTTTTTGCGTTTCAAGTTTATTCTACAAACGTTTTCTAGCATTGACTTATTAGTTAATATTTCTGTTATTTTCCCTTTTGTATTTTTTTTCTTATAACTCGGAAACATTTAATTTTTTTATAATTTTAAATACTTTATTCTCTACAGTGAAACATGTTCCTTAGTATTCTAACAATTTTTGTGTAATATATTGCTAAATCTGTTGTTTATAACTTGAACTTGTACATTGTGTATTAATCATAAATAATTTATAATTGTGAAGAAGTAAAAGTTAAAGAATTCATAATATTACATTTCAAAACATATTGTGAAAGATTATATAGTTGTGTTTTGTATTTATATTTAATTTCTATACATTAATTTTGATGTATTTCCAACATTTTGCAAAATATAATAAAATATTGTATTATGTGGCATTGTATTTTGCAAAAGCTTTCCATTAAACTTATTTATGTTTATAAATTTTATTTATATTTAAAATAGCAATTTTGATAATTTTTATTATTTTCTTAATAAGAATTTAATTTTGTATTGAAAATAAATTACATCCCATATGGTAATTTTATGAGGTTTAGTATTCATCAAATATGATGTTCTTGAAAATATTTATAAAAGTTAATATTAATATTGGCATTTTTTAATTTTTGTACTTAGAAAGGAAGTTTGAAAATTACATTGATTTTTTTGTAAAAATAATTCTGATGTTCTTTCCTAGTATTGTATTGTAAATTATAAGATAGTCTTACATCTTTTATAAAAAAAATGAATATTAATTAATTTTGCAAATATAATCTTTTTTTTTTACTAAACTTTGTTTTTCATTTGTATTGTACATTGGTAAAAAAATACATTAAATTTTAGAATTGGTTTTTATTACATATACACAAGATGCATATATAATATATTTTATATGTAATAATAAAAAAATTATAAATTGTTGAAAAATGTTAAGTACTTATTCTGGCTTAAAAATTTTTAAATATGAAATATATAAAAATATTTTATATAATGTAATTTTATAAAACTGTTATTCTAAATATTTATTTGTTTGTAAATTACTTTTTAATCTTCTATAAATAATTAATATTGGTTATTATAATTATATTACTTGTTTGTTTTTATGCTGCTTTAAATATTTGAATTTTATAATCGATTTATCTAAAATTGTGATTTCAGAATAGCAGAAACTAAGGATGGCAGACATAGAGGATACTCACTTTGAAACCGGAGACTCCGGTGCTTCTGTAACATACCCAATGCAGTGTTCAGCTCTGCGTAAAAATGGGTTTGTTATGTTGAAATCTCGGCCATGTAAAATTGTAGAAATGTCAACTTCCAAAACAGGAAAACATGGCCATGCCAAAGTACATCTTGTAGGCATTGACATTTTTACTTCCAAAAAGTATGAAGATATTTGTCCGTCTACGCACAATATGGATGTGCCATTCGTTAAGCGGGAAGATTACCAGGTATATTAGAATTAAGTTCATAAAATTATTTCGTGATAATATAATATAGCAGTGTTATATTTGTTATTTTTATTAAATTTCATATCACATTTCCACATTAATTATTTGTTGACAGTTGTTAAGTTTATTGCATATTCTTGATGGAATATAATTTTGTTAATAATGTAATATTTTTATCCTTATTCTATTTTAGATTTTTTATCATATTCAATATATACATTTTATATTACAGCTAGCAGACATATCTGACGATGGCTATTTATGCCTGATGGCTGATAATGGTGAACTTCGTGAAGATTTAAAAATTCCTGATGGTGAATTGGGTGCTCAGTTACGTACTGATCATGATGCTGGTAAAGAACTTCTTGTAAGTATTATCTTCATACAAAATATCAATTTTTTAAAAATGATATGATTTATACTAGAGAAAGTTATTAACATAATTGTATTGTATAACTTATGTTAAATGAAATTTTATTGTAAAATATTTTTTATGTTATTAAGTTAAATATTAAAAGACAATTATAAATATGTATGCAAATTTATGAAATTGACAAAGTTATTATAGTTTTTATATACATCTTGTATTGTTTATCTAATAAACAAAATTTGTTTGCATTTTGTAATGTTATTATTTCTTAAAAATTTTGTCAGAATTGTTTATTATGTCATTAGAATTATAGTATTATTTATCTCAATTCAAAACAAAATTCGTTTCTTTTAGTGCACTGTGCTGAAGGCATGTGGTGAGGAAGTCGTGATCGCCATTAAAACTAACACTGCCATCGATAAATAATTGTGTTCAGTCCAGACTCCACCATCACATTAAAGAAAAAATAAAACACACACAGCTAATATATTATTAAGAGAAACCTAAGATACAATACAAGATGATCAATGGTTAACATAAGGACTACTACCAGCAGCAAATAGGAAGGCAAAGAGTAAGGGACACTTGAAAAATGAATAAAAAGAAGGGAAATGAAATAACAAGGAAAAAGAAAGAGGNACAAATAAAAAGAGAATAAACCAAGAAACAGTATCAGCTTAGACCTTGGGAAAAATGAATGTTTTTGGCGGCTTAAAACGTTGAGATTAAAAGGCAATTTTGACAGTGAGAAATTTCAGAAGAGAACTATTTCGCCTTGATTTGTGATTTCTAAAATTTTAACATGATTAGAATTTTATTTCTATTGGAATTTCAAAAATATCTTAGTAATAACATATAATTCTATCTGAAACTACGATTTTATTGAAATTCTAGTATTCCTAAAATTCTAATTATCTGAAAATTTTGTTTCTTCACAATAACTATTTCTCTCTATATATTTTATCTGAAGTTTCAATTCCTTTACAAGTTTAATTCCACAAATTTTCTGTTATATTCCAACTTAAATTCTACTTGAATATATAGAATTCCAATTACGTTACAACTCTAATTCTTATAATAATCCATCCTATATTTGTTGGAATTCTGTCTGTTTTCAGTAAAGTTCATCAATTCCTTATTATTAAAATTGTATGTTTTAAAACTCCCAGCTTGATTTAAAATTAATATCTTGTTTTGGTTTTGACGCCTTTTTTAATATAATTATAATCCCGTCTAAACTTTATTAGAATTCTATGCCATTGAAGTTTCGTTTAAAAAATTCATGCCTTACTAGAAATTCCTAGTATCTATTATTTATCCGAAATCCCTATGTCATTAGAACTTATTTTTATAAATTTTCACTTTTATAATTTTCATTTTATAAAAGTTTGAATCCTAAAATACTTTCAATTTTTTAAATACGTATTCATAGCTTCGATATAATAAAAAGTATTACAATATATTTCTTAAATTCATACAAAAATTAAAAATCTACATTTCTTATTTAAAATTTGAAGTATAATTTCGTATTTTATGTTACAAAAGAATATTTGAAATTATGAAATTTAATTTTTTTGTATATGTTGATGAATTTTTATTGATATCCTATGTAGATTAACAATTTTATTTAAACTCAAATTGTAATGCTGTTTTGTATTTTAACAATTTTCGAATCTTCGATATTCTAAGATTAGAATCGAAACTTCAAACTCAATGAATAGTAAGCTCTTAAATCCTAATACAAAATTTTGGAATTCAATTTGAATTTCAGGCTGCATACATGTAATTTCAAGTATACTACAAACTTGAATTCTAAAATTTTATCTAACTTTGATTTTCTATTTGAAATTTGAGTCATGATGTATCTATTTAAGTTGCATTAAATGCTCTATTTCAAATCAGACCATACCATCTATGAAAATATAAGAAAATTTAAGAAATATAAAAGATGAATGATAAAAAACAACTAAGCTACTATAATCTAAGCAGACTAATTTAAGATTAAGACGACCTAGATAAATGAATTTAATCGATAAAAAACTGAAAAAGAGAAGAACGAATCAATCGGCCTCACGGTCGTATTTCAACCACGAGAGACGGAAATCATTTTTTTTCTGCTTCTCGATATTCGGTTTAATTAATTATACACCACTGCTGGTCGTTTCTTTAAATTCTAACGGTTTATATTAAAAATAGTTTTCAGGCACAACAGATTAAAATTAATCATATATTCTGTAAGCACGAATGTCAAATGGTATTTCGAGAATATTATTTTTGAAAATATCTTTAGTATTAAAAATCTTAAATATCTAATTTAGACTATCAGTTATATACTTGATAAATAATTACTAGTATTTATGTAGCGATAAATGAAATCTAAATAATTAATAAAACTTATTTCAATTTAAAAATATTCTTGAAATATTATTCTTTAATTCTATTACGCACGTATTAAATTAATGTGCGAAATATTAAACTGTAATCATTTTGACACACGTCAGTATATAGATATTTTTAAAAATGCATAACCAGCATTGGCGTATATAGGCAACAAACGCGTATACACGAATACACATATACAAATACACACAGTGGTAAAGTATATGTAATTACACAAGTATATACGAAAGTACACGATTATGGAAATTAAAACAGAACACACAGACGTAAAGTATATAAGTAAATGGATACCAACGAGCATTTGTTTATACGGCAGGAAGATAAATGGATAAATAAATGAGAAAAAAGCCGTCGGTGCTTTTGTGTCAACCTTCGATGATATTTTGTTGTTCTTATAATGGTACTTTATTGAAAATCCGAATCTTAATGATTTTGCTATTTTTTTATCTTATTAACTGACTTAATATTACATTCATTTAAGTTAATTAAAACTGTCAAAATTAAATTGAAATTTTTATCATTTTCCTTCACAATTTCATAATTTTAGTACAGTTTTATATTTAAAATGTTTTTTTATTATTAATTTACATTGTTTAAAAATTTTTACTTTCCATAAGTTTACTGCTGTTATATTATAAATATTAATGCAGAAATTAACAGTAATAATAATTATAAGAACGCAAATTAAATTCAATTACATTAAATAAACTATTCTACCGAATTAAAAAAGTATTCTGTAAAATTTATGTATGAAATTTTTAGTGAAACTTAATTAATATTTGTTTAAATTAACTAACAAATCAATCTTTATAAAATTAGTGATCACAGAACAGTATGTAAACATTATTATTTTTATTTTTATTTTAATTTAACGCAATTTAAAATTTACTAAGATCAAGTACTTAGGCGGGAAATTAGTGAACAACTTGTTAGAAGTTTATTCGCAAATATTCTCTTTAATATTCCTACATTTTCAAACATTAATACTCTTATATCTCGTATTATTAATAATTATTAGTGATTAAGAAAACATTACGAGTACCATACATACATATGTACACGCACGCAGGCACACACGCGCACACGCACGCACATATATGTGTGTGTGTGATTGGCTCTATACAGTTGGAGTATACATACTACATACACGCATACATATGAAAAATATGTCAAAGATATGTAACACAAAAACGAGAATGTATCTTGAATGTGCTATGACCGCTTTTTTTTTTTTAAGATTTATTCGTTGTAAAAATGAGATACGTTTATACAAGTATAAAACATGTTTTATAACTTATGCCTATATGCATTAGATATTGTGTGCTAATTGGGTAATCGATAATTTTATAAAAATTAATTTTTATTAAAAAAATGCGTAGAAACATTGTTATGAAGGTTTTGTACGTTTGCATAAATCAATTTCCGATGAATATAATGAGAAATATAGCAATTTATAAAATTAATAATAAATGATAGATTAAATTATGAAAATGTTTAAAATCTTCATAACAAGTCTTTATAAATCAACATTTAATACAAATAAATTTAAATTAATAAAAACAGCACAAGAAGAATTGTAAAGAATGATAAAATACAGGTATATAAATTTGTTTATGTATTTAAAAACGAGAAACTTTAAACAAATACGTAAGCTATGAAAATTATTTTAAGTCGATTATTTCGAGATTTAGATGCAACATTAACTTGAAGTGTTACATACCTTTAAGCACATTACGTAACATGCGCGCGTGTATGTATGTATGCATGTATGTATTTATATATGTAAACACATACGCGCACGCGTATACACATATAAAATTCATACACTCGTAATGTCTCTTAATATTTTATTGAAAATCTCGACATAATTAATAATTGATATCCAATTATTCATTCTTTAATTCTTTAATACTTCAGGAAAAATTTATTTTTACCGTTGCACCCTGTATATCACAGGAAACTGTTCAAAAATTCTCGTCACAGTAATTGCAACAATTCGAATCTTAATTTCATCATTTATGATTCCTCTTTCATTTCTTTATTTTTTTCTCTTTTATTGACACTCTTCGAAATCGAAGGAAAGTTGATCTCCCTCGCAAGATCAATTGTTGGCATTTCTCCTTTGTAACGCGGCCGCAAGATCCTGTCTAAGAGCAGCTTGTTGTCTTTGATCGGCTAAAGATTGAACTGATCTTAAGCCATTTACAATGTCTTTTGTTTTTCCGAAATAGATTTCATTTAGGGTGTTTCGGATTTTATTTTCCATATCCTCAACCATACGACCGATATTAGCAATATGTGGTGAACTCTCGCTTATTTGAGCATCTTGTTCAACCTGAAAAAAATGTTTTATCAAATTTAATCACATTCAGACAAATATCTTAAATTTGAATTTACTTTAATATACTTTTAGAACTTTACATAAATAATAATATTCAAAGATTGAATCATAATGTAGGAAGTAATCATAAACAAACCTGTCTAGTAAGACTTCCACCAAGATTCATTGTTCCAGATCCATGTTTATTAGTTTGTAGCCAAAGCATTGCAGTAGAAGTTAATTTATAATGTGCAATCCTTCCAATAGATTTTTCTTGAACTTCTACGACATGAATTGAATCCCAACACCCCTTAATCTTTTTTGAACCATCACCTGCTTTTTTAATTAATATGACTACTGCAAAACCATGATCTAAATCCCACAGATAGACAGAAGACACTCCACCTTCAAAATAAAGTTCTCTATATTGATCAAATGCATGATTTGCATCTATCTCTAATTTTCTAAGTCTTTCAGAAGGCATTGAGCCATCTTCTAGAGGTGGATCATAAGTATTACTCCAAGGAGACCTGGAAGACAACTGTATATTGTAAAATATCTTCATTGCAATAGTCATTTACTTAATATTAATAAAACAAAATAACAGGATGATAAATGAACTAAAACATAATTTCAGGAAGAAAACAATAAAGAATTTGTTTTAAAATTACCTGTAGGAATCTCCATCTCTATTATAGTCACAAAGTAAATAATCTTTCCCAGATTCTTTATCTTTTGCAATTTTTAAAGGCTGATCAACAGAAGATAGAAGATCTTCACAAAGAGATGGCACTAGATCTATTAAATCACTTAAATTTTTTTCAATTTGTTGGGGTGGCAATCTTCTCATCAAATCTAATGCACAATCCATCTGAAGGTCCGTCTTTGAAATTAATATATAATGATAAATTCAATTCAATTTATAATATTTTTGTAACCAGGTAAATTATTTTTTTGTATCTTCAATCATATCCTTAATAAAGGCATAATTTAAAACATTTATAACAGAACACAGTTTCAATTTATATGTACAATATATATACATATGTAATATGAATAAGACATTCAAATAAATAAATTAATAAAAAATTATATACGTTAAAAAATTTAAGAAAAAACAAATGGATTAAATTTTTTTTTGCAAAGGATCAAATAATTAAATATTTCCACGTATGTCAGTGAATGGCGCCATTTTGACGTTTATTTTATTTGAGGTTAGATAAAAATTTTATGAGATATTAGTATCGTACGAAGAAATAACCATTTTCGTTATCAAAAGTTTCGCAAAAATGTAATTCTAAAGAAAAAATTTGATAAACTTGGATTATATTATACTGAACACTATCAAGAATTTTAACACTAATTTCGCATAACATCATTGGCAACAAAATATGATGTTCTAATTATTGAATAAAAATATTAAACTCACCATTTTAAATGATTAGACAATTTTATGAATGCTTTTCAGAGCATTAATCAATAAAAATTACAAAATCAATGAAAAATTTATCGAAATTGTTTACCCTCTGACCCGCATTCAGTCACCGAAAACGAATATTCAAGGGGCGTGTCAAGACTAGTGCTGATTGGCCAATAGATAATACAATGCTATCAACTTAATACAAATAAAAATTACCTAGTATTTATTATACAGGGTGCGTCCGAATAATGTATACAAGTGGATGTGGGGTGGTTTCTTATGAAAAAATAAGACTGTAAAAAGTAAAATTTTTTGATATCCGGTTTAATTCTTGAAGTAATCAAGTTTGAAAATCCACTTTTTATTGTACTCCCCTGCACCTCACGATAAGATTTATCAAGCGATATTTTCAGGATAGTTACAAATTATAACATTTCGAAAAGAATAGAAAAAGTGTTTTATTATTTATGATTAATTGTAAAACTGTCGAAACTGATTGCCTTTTTCTTGTATGAATATTTGTTGTTGAATATGTTTAATTATTACTCAATAATTATATAATTGCCGATTGTAACA
>NIJG01000068.1:251463-272292 GCA_002201625.1 Euglossa dilemma
GTGCATTTTATTTGTATATTATGTCTTTTGAAAGTGTTGTACTTGCTGTGCCCAAATCATTTTTAATTTGTTCTACATGTTGTATTTAAATATTTTGTTAAATTTTGACAGGATAAATATTTCCTTTTACTGACACAAATGTTACATGTTTAAAACATTCTTTACTGAAAAGTTGATAATATAATAGAATTCATAACAAGAAAACTATTATCTTTGAAGGTTGAAATTTAAGTTCTTATATATAATATTTCTAAATGTTCTTATTCTTTAAAGAAAATGATTTCTTTCAAACGTGTTTAATGGAATTATTATTATTCTACTTATTATTCTACTTTCCTGAGAATTCTTTATTTTTTAAATCATGTGTTCTGTTACATGAATTGAGAAAATAAATTTATATTTGAGTGTTTAATATCAAAAAGATAAAAATAGTGTAAATACTTCAATTCAAGAATATTTAATACATTATTAGCATTCTTGATATATATTAATATGTGGTTGGTTAGTCATCCTAAGTCTTTTAATTATTATGTTTAAGACTATGAGAAGTAGGAAATGATAAATCATGGAATAGTCAGTGGGAACTTAATTGAAGTGTAACGAGGAAATATAGAATTGTTGGAAGTTATAAATATTGGGTTGATAGTTTAAAATGTTGGTATTTTAGAATAGTGGAGGAATGTTAAAGATGGTGGTTGATCGACTTGGTGCTAGGGTAATTTTAATAGTTTCATAATTCTCCACTCTGAGATTGTTCTGCACCTCTAATTAGGGCTTTTCTAAATTTCTTCTTATGAATTTTAGGTTTTATCCTAGGTGAGGGTGAAGATTGGGGCACATAGTTCATCATAAAATTTTCTTTAAAGAAATTGAGGTCTTTTAGCAACTATGGATTCTCCTTTGGGACAACAATCCACTCTTTCATCCCCTTTGATGTTTAGGCACTGGGAGCAAATTTTAGTGGTAAGTGAAATTGTCTTCAATGATATTTGTCCATTAAAAGGATTCCATTGTGCCAGATGGCAAGATTACTTTCCCTTTCGTTTTTCACTTGAAGATTCAACATTAGAAGGAATGATTTGTTTTCCAAATCACTATCTATGGCAGCTTCAGAGGATTTTCTTGTAAGAAATTTAAGAAATGCTCCCAGTTACTTGCATCATAAACTTTTTTGTTAGTAAATTGTGGAAGGGAAAGTTGAATTTAGGAAATAGGATGGAAAATATTAAGTAAAATGTTCAAATTTATAGTAGTTGTGAATTATTGAATGATTGAATAACTGTAAAGAAGGTGATTAAAATTATTATATTTTAGCTTTTGTCCTATTGATGATAGGCCATAGGAAGTAGGATTTAGTATAAAAAGATGTATTAAAGGAAAACTTTTAGTATTTTATGTACCTACATCTTCTGGTACATTATCCATAAGGATATAATCAATGGATTTGAAATTAACTTTTTCAATAAAAGTGAATCTCAACAAATATTATTCCTAATTGTGAATTTATTCAAAGTAGAAGGATCTGTTCAGGACATAGTTACAAAAAGATCTATATTTTTGTGTCTACTACCACTCTGATAAATTATTTTGTATATATGATTTTGGCCAGCAGGTTCTCTTATATTTTGAATATGTTTTATTTCAGTAATTTTTTCATTTTTTAAATACATGTTTGTGAATAGCTTCTATGTAGTAAAAAAAGGGAATGGACTATTGTTTCAGATGTTGGCACAAATCTCCTGAAGAAAGACCATCAATGGATGAAGTTGTAGAAATAATGACGACTTTGTCACAATTCTTTAGTGGACAATTGGAACCAGTGGAATATTCTCAAAGTTTGTGTATTATCTATATTATTTATAAAAGTGTTAAATACATGATTTAAAATTATAAATTTTTAAAAAAGCGATTTTAAATTGAGACTATGAATGACTAATATTTACTAATAACGAATATGAATTAAAAATGAGATGTTTCCATTTTTCATGATATAGGTGTTGAATCAGAGGAAGTTAATGAGAACCATGTTTCTAAAGATGATACTTTGGACGTGACTGATAGTATGGATTCTGAAATAAATGGATATGCTTTCAATGGTACTATTAAAGTTAATGCACCTGTTCCCAAAGAAAAATCGGAAATTTTTAATGGAAACAACAGTTCATCGAATCCCTTCTGCGATTTCAGGGATCAACCTTCTAAAAATAATTCAACAAACAATACATCCAATAAAAAATTTCAACTTAAAGATTTTCCACAACTTTATGTTGAATGTGATCCGGTTAGTATTTTTAGTAATTATAGTAACAATAATTATTTAAATATATTTAAACAATTTTATTAAATTTTTAATTTCAATTTGAAAAGATGGACATATTTTAAAAAATTTTTATTATATATTTTTATATTTACATTCCCAATACGGCTAAATTTTTATGTTTATATTTGTAGAATGCTTGGGAGTTGCCTAATTCTGACTCTTCATTGGAATCTCCTATACTAAAGATAAAAAATACTACACAAAGTAAGTTCGTTATTTTTATGAAATATCTAAATCATAAACTCTATTTTAAACAGATTTACTTTTTCCAGCGAAAGTGTTGTTTTATAAGATTAACTAACAATTATTTATAAATAGATATATTTTCCATATGTTTAACAATAGAAAATATTTGCTACATTTTTCCTTTTAGTTTTAATAATTTTCATACTTTTATATTATTTTGCAGAATGCATTATTAATTTTTTTTTTTTTCTTTATTACGTGCATATAACAAAATGATTAAATTACTATTTGTTGACGACCTCTATAAGTGCAAAGAAAGGGAAATTCGTTTGGAGCGAGAGCTTTGAATTTGTGACTCACCGCTGTAGTACTCTAATCCCAAAATAACGTTCTCCGTATGTTCCACAAAACCTTCCTTTTCGCGTGGTATGTGATGTGTTCAGACAGACTCATTGACGCCATTTGATAGCTTTTCAAATAATTAATATTTATGTACACACTTTATTTTAGGTATGTTTAAGATACGTTTAATGTAAAGAACATTTTTATACATCTGGAATTATTTTTATTTAATATAATGTAGAACTTGAAGATGCAAGAAATTAACCAAAGCTATTAAAAATTTTTAAACTTATGTAGAGAAATAGTAACAGTGATTGGAGTTAAAAAATATTTACCTTTTGCAAATTATTGTTAAAACCGATAATAGTTTTATTTAATTAAATCTATATTTAGAATTATTTTGTAGCTTTATGTCTATTTAAGTTGTGATTAACAAATGTTATTTTTTTCTTAATATGGAAGCGCATAAACGCGAAGTCATAAAAAGAAGTTAAAACGTTGGCACCTTAGCACGTCGTGATTTCAGCGTGACGAATTCCTCGGGAGTTCGTCGATCGGCGAAATCTATTCTGGCAAAGGGCCCGCAAAAACAGTCACATTGTGCGAGTAAACTAAATTTAACATACAACTAATCAAAAGAACCTATTCTTGATTGACATCTATCGTCGATAATAAAAGTTACATCCTAAAAAGCTCTAAGTAACGTCTCTTATTATCTTTTATAAAATGAAATATAAAATTATAAATATATTTACAGAAGTATCGGATAAAATCGTAAGAAAGATTGTTATTGAAGTAATCGGATAAGAGAAAAACATTAATTTTCTAAATATCTATGAAGGTTGAATATTTTGAGTAACAATGTGAAGAACAAGTTATAAAATATATTACATATTTCATTACATTTACATTAAACGAAATGTTAGATTTTCTGATATTTGAAATTATTATTTTTCTATTAAATCAAGTATTATTCTCCTTAATATAGCTTTCAAAGTTCCAATGCATATCTTTCAAATAAAGATGATGCATAGTAGAAACTTCTTCCCTTAAGTGGACGCTTAATTTTTCACTTCATCATCAACATGGAAATCAGAGCTTCGACTTAATCCCAGCCCTGAAGATGAATTAAGAGCCGAAGAACCGTATTTTCTTCTTGGCTCGTGCTTGCACGTCCTGTCTGGTGGGGGATACCTCGAAGCAGGTGTGGCTGACTCACCAGGCTCAATATAGATGCACGTTTGTTTAGTGCTCTCCCGACACACCATCAAGAACGACGGTCTTTTCTCTTCTTTCTTTTTTTTCTTTTATTCTCATTATCAAAAAGCAATTTTGTTTCCTTGAATTTCATTTTCTCGTTGCTTTGTGTTTTTTTTCTTTTACGAGCCAATTCGATCAATCGCCATCCTCCGGATCAAGAGTAGTTCGTGGTAATTTTTAATCGAAGAGTGACATCTTTCATGTGAGCGATATTTGATTCTATTATGAACGAAGCCTCGACAGGCTCCAGTATTTGGAAATGTGCGAAGAATATCCAAACATCGTCACCACGGACACCCTAAAGCGGTGCTGGGTTTTGCTACGTTAGTACATTATTTTGTTTGTCTTCTGTTTCTTATTGATGAAAAGATGAAGTGCCTGAGATTAAAGGAACTTCAAGTGGTCGGAGAGGGCTTGGATTTTTGTTTGATTTTACACGGTATTTAAAAGTGAAAAATTAAGCCGAAGCTTAATCCTTTTTAATTATACAGAAGAAACATTAACTTCAACCTACTACAAATATTATAAAAGTTAAAAATCAAAAATATAAATTATATTTTAGACTGATGAAACGAGTAACACGTAAACTTAGTAGGCAAATTAGAATTTTATATGGTGTTATTATATTCATGTTATTACCGAATATTTCGAAATTAGTTTTCACTAATTTCAATTATTGCATAATTACTATTTTTCGTATCGGAGAAAATTAAGTTCGAAAGCTTTGAATCAATTAGAGTTTGATTCATATTCAACGCAAAATATTACAGCATTTTATAAAGAACAATATCTCAATAATTTATATAATATTGTTGTTTTTAAAAATAAATAGGGGAGTTTTAAAATTAATTAAAAGTTCAAAATGGATTTAATGTAAATATGTATCTAGGAAAAGTTAACAACTTCGCTGTAGTCGTCGAAGAATGAGTTAAACTAAGAATAATACTTATCTCTTTGAATTGGACTCTTATTCTAAATCAAATTTAGTGTTTACGAATGTAATAGGAAAGTTTATAATTTAGAAATTATATTTCTTTCTATAGATTTGTTTATTCTGCTCGATTTTTTTTTTTTTTTTATCTATGTTCTGTATCTATGGATTTAGACAATATCGATATTTTGCGTACATTTAATTGATTTAATCATAACTCTACGCAATATATTTCGTATTAATTTTATACTAGAAATAGCTTTGAATTGAATAAAAGGCAAATAATTTATTTGCTATTATGTGAATATTAATTTTCAGTTATAATTATCCGTTAACAGGCAACAGCACAACCGACAAAGATTTAGACAATGTTTACCGCCTTTTGGATGCAGACCTGAGACCACTGACGCCCGATCAAACTTGTGAAAGATCGAAAGAAATTTTTGAAGAACACAAACAACTAGCGCAAGAATATTTGAAAGTTCAAACGGAGATAGCGTTACTGGGTCAACATAAAAATGAAATGCTTAAAAACTTGACTATAGACAGTTTAAAGCAGCAAGAGGAGCTCAGAAAACTTGAAGACGAAAAAGTGAGTTAATGTAATCAAGTATTATTAAGTAAAAAAATTTATTTTATAATTTGTTTACCTGAAGAAATAGTTTAAAAAAACAACAATTTTTAAATGATATAGGACATCAGCAAATTTCGCGTTATGATTTTATAAAGAAAAAGAAATTAATCAATTTTATAGTTTTTAAATGTTTTTTTTTTAATTTTGCCTAGAATTGAGAATCATTTTATATTATACTTTTGGAAAATTAAACGTAACAAATTGATTTTAATATTTTTCTCGGTTATAGGAATCTTTAATAAAGCTGTATCGAAATTTAAAACGGCAGTTAGAAATTATGAAGAACCAGAGAATGAACAATTCCCTTTTGAGCAACGTTCAAATGGGCCCGACAGTTTCTGAAAATAATGGATGGTTTGTGGTACCTTGTCAAAATCCTTCGAGACATTCTTGAATATCCAGAGTAGACAAGTGCGAGCGTTATGCGAGGTCCATTTTTACGCTGTTTTACAGATTTCTTCTGCTTCCTTTGTAGCGAATGAAATACAAGCGATATTGATTTTCTTATGGACATAATGGAAGTTCTTTATGAAGAAGAAAGTAGAGCACAGTTGATTTTATTTTACAGTACATAAAGGCTAAAAAGTGAATTGAGTGATGCAGTTTTCTAAGCATAACTAAGCGCGAAAGCACTGTTTTTCTGTTGCATTTGTTTTCGAGAATATTTATCGAGATTTATATATTTTTTAATAAACAAAANTTTTTGCTTTTATTGTGCTTTAAAATATAAAAATATAGGTTCTATGGAATACAAATTAATGGATAAAGAACTCTTCTAAAATTTCAATAATTATTTAAACTGTAGACAGGAATATTTAAAAATATGTAAACTACTATGTAATTAAGTGGAATGTAATGTATTTACGAATCTAATTATACACGGTTGTAATGTACTTTTGCAATTGCAAAATTAATGTAATTGGTAATTACCGATTAGGAATCAACAGTTATGCCAGCGATTTTCTTATACATTTATTTATGTAAAAATTAACATTGATAAATAATTAAAGATGTATTACATCGCTACTTTGTTATCTAATTTATCCTTATATACTTATTTGCCATTAAAGTTAATTTGTATAGATGGTTAAGTAATCAATAATTAACGTTATTATAAAGTATTAAGTATTGTATTTAATTAAATATTGATAATTATTGATAATTAAATATTTATCTTTAGCGATAATGTGATAAAAATTAATTTTTAAAACTGACTTAAAACCGTAATTCAAAATTCATTTTCCACTAAAAGATTCGTTCTTTTTCTAAATATTTATTAAAGTTTATTTTTATGTAAAATGCTTATGTACTTATTTACTAAATACACGTAACTACAAAAAATATACAATTATGTGATAGTTAATAATGATCGTCAATGTCGCTTTCTTGTTTTTATTTTAAACTTTATAACACCCATAAAACTAAAAAAAGGTTGCAGTATTTGTAACTTATCGTATTCGATCATACAGCAATGTATTTATTCTTTTAGAATTTTAGAATATAAAGTATAACTATTTTTCTAATGTGTACAGTAATTAACAATTTTTATCTTCATTATTTTTTAACATAATATTTCTATATATTATATAAACACGATAATATAGAAACGAGTATAAAAATAGGCAAAATAATTGTACATCATCAGTATATTAAAGTAATTATTATTTTTAAATAATTTTAATATATATATATAGACATTTAATTTGTTCCAAAAAAAAGAATATGAAGACTAGATAAGCGCTTCGACATATTTCTAAACATAATTTTATTGCAATATATATTTCCGTTCATCGTGGACATTATCATTAAGTTTATTTCTGAATGAAAATAGAAAATATATACATTGTATCACTTCCGTCTCTTATTACATATAAAACTAACACGTCGTAAACACAAAACATTTTTTTAATTCGATTACTAAACCACCAACTAACATCGTTTCTGAAACGTATCTTCTAGTCAATGACCTTTAAACCAGCTAAACGGCTGACATATACATGTATTTCTCCCATTGTTATAGCGATTGTTCATTTTCACGCGAATTTCATGAAAATTTTCTCATTTCATCTTCGACTGCTTCATTCTATCTCGAAAGAGTTTATAGCTTCAAAGGATTGGCTAAAAAACTATGGAATTTAAGGAAAAGCCAGGCAAAGACGAAGAGACGATAACGGAGACAAAGTCGGACCTCGATAATGCAGAAAAACAGGAACGTGTGCAATGCGCACGCACCAATCGCAACCACTATACGTGCATACCACTGGAGGGGTTGTACGAGGGGTGAAAACGGAAGCTCGGTTAGATAGGAAGGGTGCAGTCGCCTCAGACGTCTGCTCGATCCTACTCTCGTGTTGAACCTTCCCTTTAAGATTTCCGTTTATTCTCGTTTCTACCTCCGATTCTTCCCCTTTCAACAACCTCCTGTGATGGCTTTGGACGCGAACGAGAAGAGTTACATCCTGGACGCGAGAAACAATTACGAAGATGTAAGTAAAATCGCAATTCTACTAGTTGTAAATTACCGTTATCCTTTCATCCTTTCGAGAATATGGTGGCGTAATAACGTGCGATGAAAATTGTTTTCTCTAAGGTAATTGTCATTACACAACTTAAAACGAAAGGGGAAAACAGAAAAGTAATTCGATTTCAGAGAACGTAGTCTTTCGCGTAATCCGCGTTTATTTGAAGTGACTCGCGCGGCGAGCTTTGGATTTGTAGCTGTTGCTTGGTGGTTTTATGCAATCCGATCGTATAATCTCTGTCGTTTCAGCTGAGATTCATTAGATCGCAAAACTGATTAAAGGGTGATCGCGATGGCAGACGCGTAAACCTAGGGTTTTGTGACAATAGATAGAAATCGAGAATAGATATTTGTCTTAATAATAGCTGTAATTGTAAAATGTTTTAACATCTTCGGACATCGAAGAGTGTAATTAAAAATGTTGAATTTTAACTTGAATTTCAACGAAGCTTCACGAACTTCTCTTCGTTTAAAAGTCGATGAAATTGAATTGAACGAAAATTTGAGATTGAACTGAACTTTCTGCGTGTAACGAAATTGAAAAAAATGATAATTTTATTAATCGTTTGGCAAATTTATTCTTCGAAAGTAGAATTATTTAAGGGAACAAAAGAAATAGAAGTATCTTTTGATTCGAAGATATTTGCAGTATTACGGTGACAAAGAAGAAAAATCTATAACTCATCGGATATGTACATATACATCTACGCATTCTCGTTCCACGTATTTCTTCAACTTTCCGCTTATGCTATGTTGCAATTGTTTTTTTTTTCACGTCTAAACATGTAAATTACTTCTTATTATTCCATTTTTAATTATTCAGCAGTGACATTTTCAGAACGTTTCGTGTTAATATGCTATTTGTAAGGAAAACTAAGTAATTGATAATTAGACGGATAAAGAGTCATAAAAAATTAAACGTGTATGTATAAAGTTCTAAACGAATTAAAGCGTGAAAATAAATTTCTCTCTTTGTTGATGCTATTTCTTAAAATACTGATTAATGCAATATATCTACATATCCTAGGTAACAAAACGGTTTACTGAATATATCTAGTACTGATTTATTCGCTTCATAAGTATATAACTATAGAATTAGACTTCATAAAATTATGATTTTAACCAAGCGTTCAATTTGTAGATATATAAATATCTTATTACTTCCAATCTTATCAGAAAAGTCGTCAACTTTTCAAATGTTATTAGTAGATCTAGGAATATGTTTTAAGGGTGGGGCATATAGATGGACAAAATTTAATATTTATATCTATAAATTTATATATAATATAAATTTGTTCAATTGTAAATTAAATCTATTATTTAATTTCATTGTCAATTCATTTGCACAATAAATTTACGATATTATCGTTTAATATGCACAGTATTAAAATCTGTTATTTCATCGAAAGTTTTATTTCAATTGTCTGTTCTATGTGAATGTGGCACTTCGTTCATTATTATAATTTATGGATAAATATTTTACACGCATATTACTTGTCAAACAGTATTTAATTAAAGATTTCACAAAAAGATACCTTTCTTGAAAAAAGAAAAGCATTTTCTTTGTAAGAATATTATTTAAAAGAGTGTACTTAAAACCTAATTTTATTCATTTGATTATATTGACGTGAATAGTATTCAAACGTCAATTTTGTTATTAATATTGACTTTAAATAGGGTGGCAGTCTTGGTTCAGAGGAATCTTACGATGATATGAGACAACTTGTCGGGGTAAGAAATAGTTGGTTAATTAGAATTCATGTTCACTCAAGCTTAGTTTATTCTAGAGTTAAATAATGCATGAATTTTGCATGACTTCATTTATTTTACCATCGATTTTCGTCTTTTTTTTTTAACGACAGTTGCATGTTGCATATAGATGAAATGAGAAAGAAGATACTATACGGAATGAAAAGTAACGAATTTCGTTAGATATAACCATTAATTTAAATTGGATCTGGAAAATCGGTCGGAGGATTTTAACAACTGTGAATAAAATTGGACTGCAATATTTCCGTACTTTGAATTCGTTTTATTCGAACTTACTACCGGTCAAACTTCGCGATATTAGAATACCCTATTATTAAAATATTTATTCGCGTATATTTTTAGAAATATTTTATGCAGACTTGAATTTATGTTTAGAAAATATTATTAATATATTTTCGCTGAATAAGTACTAGTATATGAAAGCTTGAACGTCGCACAAATTTTTAGCGACTACTTTGACATTATTTTCTCTTTCTCTTTTTTTTTAATTTGCTTTCATTGTTTTTATAAATATAAATGAAATATGATTTTATAGGAAAAGAAGGAAGAATCTGGAAAATTCAATAGTCTTCCCCTGGCCAGTTTTAATTTCATCAATTCCATTATCGGCAGTGGTGTTATTGGTAATTCGACTAATGATGTTATTGGTGATCGATAGAAAAAAAAATCCTTAAACACCGAATTGAGAAATAATATATGATATACAATTTATATCTTTAATATACGAATATTTTATTCATACAATACAATACTTATATTTATCCAATAAACCATCATGGTCATAATTGAATACGATATAAACATATGTATATGCTCTATTTTTATTAATACATATATATATAGAACAAAAAATGGTTATTGATAAATATGAAATACACTAAAATATACTTGACACTTTTAATTATCGATTTTTTCATATCAAATTTTAATAATCTCTTCGTTCTTTTTCCGACATTATATTTTTAGGTTTTCCAATGAAAGTTTTCGAGATATCTTCATACGTAAATAGATTAGAACCTTGGTCTTTTTTAAATTTAGGGATTCGCATCAATTTTATTTTTTCAAGAGGATCTGTTGGCTTCACGCCTGTTTTTTTCTCATCATTTCGTATGACGAGTGATTCATCAAGGATTTACCTATTTATGTATTGATCGCGTTCATTTAGTTAAAATATTATGAAACCATGAAATTTTATTATAAACGAACCTGCAACGATGTAAATTTATCAATAAAATTATTTCGTGCACATCATCCGTTTGCAAATAATATTAATATTGGTAAAAATAATTATTTTTCAATTTTGCAAAATTTAGATTGCAAAATATAAATTGTAAGAATAAAGTAAGGATTATTTCGGTGTTTTAGGAACAACAGTTACTTTGAATCGTTCAAAAAAAAACGACGAGACATTAATGAATACTTTTCAGGTATACCCTATGCTCTTCATCAAGCTGGATTCGGCCTTGGGATAGTATTATTAATACTGGTGGCAGGCCTTACTGACTACTCTTTAATTTTAATGGTTAGGAGTGGCAACATCTGCGGTGAAATGAGCTACCAGGGTTTAATGAGAGCCAGTTTTGGTCGTACGGGATTTTATATTCTTACGACTCTACAGTTCATTTATCCGTTCATAGGTACATGCATATTTTATAAACCCAGGATACCTGTTGTAACGAAAGGTTAAAGTTACCTGTTACAAAAGGTAGAATTAGAATTTCCCCGATTATTTCCATTAATTAAAATTATCTACTACTATATATCAAATCTGATAGCATATGTTACGTATAAAAGTGACATACGAAATGGCATAAATATCGAAGAAAGAAATTTAAAATAAAAGAGAAAGAAAGAAATCTCGATGAAATCTTTAGAGTAGCTATTCGAACCGGAAGATTATATCGGAAAAGATTCGCGTTTTACTGAAACTGGTTTAGTGAATTTCAAGTGCAGCCCCTCTTGTATACAAGGGTCGCTATTCATGCTGAAACTTACTCCTCTTTCCGTTTTCAGCAATGGTCTCTTATAATGTGGTCGTTGGCGACACAGTGACGAAAGTGCTAATAAGAGTAACAGGGATGAGTGAGACAAACATTTTCGCTCATCGTCAAGTGGTCGTTTTTTTCGCAACGGTTTACATCACTATACCACTGTGTCTTTATAGAAATGTGGCTCGTCTAGCCAAGATCTCTTTTCTTTCATTGGTCTGCGTTGGTTTCATACTTTTGGCGATCTTAATACGGATGGGTACGATGTCAGCAATTGTGTGAGTAATCTACCAAATGTTCTCTGTTTTTATAAGTTCTTTTTTTTTATTTACATCTCTCTTGCGATACTTTCTTTTCTCTTTCGATATTTTGATTTTTTTACATTATATTCTTATTACTACATAATTTTTTTTAATTTTCAGGCCAAGCCAAGAAGATAGTTGGCGATTCGCGAATTTTCCCGGCATAATTCCATCTGTTGGAATTATGGCATTCGCCTTTATGTGCCACCATAACACATTCCTTATCTACGAATCTATAGAAAGAGCTACTCAACAAAAATGGGATGTCGTCACCCATTGGTCACTCTTCACATCCTTCTTGATCGCAACAGCCTTTGGAATAATTGGCTACGCCACGTTTACCGCGTACGTTCAAGGTGATCTTATGGAAAATTACTGCTGGGACGATGATCTGATGAACTTTGCAAGAGTCATGTTCAGCGGAACTATTCTCCTAACCTTTCCCATTGAGTGCTTCGTCACAAGAGAGGTGAGATATTTATATATCGTTATAATATCGGTTTTTTTTCTTCGCTACTTCAGAACTTTCTCGTAATTATTTTTATAATTGGTCTTCTTCCTTTTTAATATCGAGATCATACAGAAATTTTTCTCATTCGATAATTTGTATTTCTCGTGAAAATTAATATTTAATAGCAAGGTAATTGTATTTTATAATTGAGCGAATTGCGAGAAATTTATTCTTGATATTTACTTATGTGTTCTTGATCGAAACAATCGAATTTTGTTCCTTTAAATTTTCAAACGAAATAAAAATGATGGATACAAAAAATTGCCTCGAACGAAAGTGGTAAGGACGCATAGAAGATGGGATAATATTAGAACGTCCTGAATAATAGAAAGTAAATTGTGGAAAGGAAATGGAGAAACACGAATGAAGGAACCGAGTAAATTGAAACGTACGCCGAGTATAATAGACAAGGCGAAGTATATTGGATATAAGTTGCTGATAAGCAATCGTAAAACTCGTTCTATCGTAAATAATATATAATTAAAAATTATGAAGAGAACAATCTTTTATTCGAAATGTCTATATTTCAATTCAATATTTTACGTTAAAGGAAAATTATTTACTAAACGCATTTTATTAATCTGTGCTAGAAGTAATTAACATATTCTTTTTTCCATTAAAGCCCTGTTTATGTAACCGTCAATAACTTATTGCAAGAATAAAAAAAAATCAATGATAACCCTTTCCCCCGGTGCTTTCATCTCGTAAAAGAAGTCGCATAATCGAGTTTAACGTTAAAATTACGTTCCCAAGTTTCTTTCACAAACGATACAAAATTCACATCTTAATGTAACGAATTAAAGTGACAAACTTTAGTACTTTTTCATCGTACAACGTTTATAAAAAATACATTTAATAAAATATCAAATTTTTATATGAAACTATATTCGAAAATTTATTTGAGAAATTAAAATGATTCTAGGTAATAATGACAGCGATCAAAGGAACCGATGAGCTTGAGGACCATACCGCGTACATCCCCAACTCCGACCGGAAGTACTTGATAATCACTCTGTCGATAGTTGTGGTCGCTTACCTGATCTCGATGTCCACGGATTGCCTTGGAGTGGTCCTCGAATTGAACGGCATCCTTGCTGCTGTACCGTTAGCTTATGTTCTTCCTGCTCTGTGCTACCTCAAACTCGAAGATGGACCAATTCTTTCATCAAAGAAGCTTCCAGCGTTAGGATTGATGTCTGCTGGTGTGTTCGCCGCGGTCTCCGGCTTCCTGTTGCTGATCCTCAACAGAGACACTTCCAGCTCCTGTGTGCATGGAAAGGTAATGCCATATTGTATCGATGTCTCGAATAGTACGAGTTTCAATTCGAGCATCCCAAGTATTAGTCCGATTTAACTCGAGGATTTCTAAATTGGTCGAGGAACTTTCAGACGTTTTTCTGCAAAAATGTTATAACTAGTGAAAGCTATATAGCAAGGTCATACAATTATATAGCTCGTTGAACGTTAAGTTTTGTATGTTTCGAGAATAAAAATAGAAATTTGAGACATAAAATAGAAGATAAGAAGCTTCGACTTCATCGAGAATCGTACGATATGCAAATTCGAATTGTTTCTTTCCTTGTGGTTTTTTTTTTAATTTCATATAGCACGGAATTTGAAATGTAGGTTCTAGAAGTATATCATTTCCTCTTTTTCACGAATTTCCTATGTATTATAAAAAAAATGTTCAGTATCGATTTGTAAGTGACTTTTGCCGTTTAAAGTTCAAACTGAGAATCTATAGGTATTGCTTCAATGTTTCAATTTACGACCACGCTATATGGTTTCCATTAATTATATATATATACGAAATTGAAGTCCGAAGATTGTGAAGGGGAATCTTGCTTATAGAAACGTTTCGACATTTTTTCTTATTCTTTTTTCAAATGTTTCTTTCTCATGATTGAAATAGGGTAACTTAGTTTACCGAAGGAAAGTGTTCAGCGTTAAAGCAGTGATAGTTGCTTGATTGTTCTAGAAACCGGGAGATAGGGGGTATAATTGTAAGATTACTAGCATTTGTTTGGTTGAATCGAGAAACGAAAATCAAACAGCTTTTTCTTCCATTTTTGACAGTATGTATATCGTAGATAATATAATAATGAAACTACCGAGACAAAGTTAAAATGATATAAATTCTGCTGAACAAGTAAGAACAAGTTGAGGCGAAAGTTTAAATATGTTATAACATACGATGTACCTTGGAGATTGAATCTATTTGTTAAATTTGTCAACACTTTATCTTGTTGAAGGCGTGAATTTAAATATTTTTAAAATCAAAGACTATAGACAATATTGTAATATACGGCTTGGGTTGTGTAAATTTTGGGTTGTGTAAATCTTTTGGTATTACAGTATATTTCATATGTTTCGACGAAACAAATAGCAATCGTTGTTACTAGTTTTTCCATTAATTATAATAGTTCGCGATAATTTTTAAGTGAAATATTAATCTTTTAGTTACGTAGAATTTTACATATTTGAGTTACATGTTATAATTCTTTTACGGCCTAATATAATTTCGAAATATATTATCTTTTATCAAATTGGTATTAAATATCTAGTCTTTGCTTCAGTGATATGTAGTGTAATTAAAAAGTTTGCAATTTTCTTAGAGATAGAAATTTAGATGATAGAAATGTTTCGTTTATAAGTATTAAATTAATATAATTTATAAAGTATTTGAAAAATTATTTAAATATTATTAGCTGGAATTTACGTGTACCTGGTCGAAAAAAACTTGTATTAAATACGTACAATTGATGCGAGAAATAAGTAATTTTACAAATGGCAGTGCGAAACTTAATTGTAATCAAGAATTGAACAATGATAAATTATTTATTTGAATAACAAGCGTTCCGTTTCAAACTTGCAAGATAATTGTATTGAAACCAAGGATGTTTACTGTTGGTAAATTAATTGCAAATGCTATATTTAATTACACACGACGAAACATGTTATTTAGCGATGGCAGTGTAAGGTGTTTCGACATAATAGATTTTCTACTTAAATTTAAAAGCATATAGTATTTATTGATAAATATAGCTGCCAATAAATTACTACTTATAGAGTCACGAAACTACTTTCGATTAATTAATTTCTCTAAATTGAGAGATACTGATAAAATCTATTTTGCTGAGATGAAAATTAAAGAAATTTAAAGAGAAATATAAAGAAATAAAAAAAAAGGGAGGTAGAGAAAATATGACGTTGAATGGATTCAGTGAAATGGAAAATACTGAATAGGAAATGAAAATTCTATTCTTTCTTTTCGATGATAAATTGATATATAAATAATGGAACTAGCCGTATAATATTGAGAAAAAATATTATTTCTATTAAATATTAACTTGATATAACCAAATATATTGTTTGTCGATAAGAACAATACTCATTATGATTAAATAATAAATAATATTAAGCTGTTGCAACACTATTTTTCGAATCTTTATCATAGGGGCATATTATAAAACGAAGGGTAGCAACCAAGATTTTGTATTAAAAAAAAAATATATAGTAACAATACGATAAATGGCTTCTCATTCGGTATTTACATTAAGGGTATCTTGTATTCTAAAAAAATTAATATAATTACAGATTATTTGATGATTAAGCATATTTTGTTGTACAGTTTGTTTATTACGTTACAGTTTACTGTACGATATTTATTGTGTCGTTAATATTTGTAAATTTACATGTGCATTTATAAGAACATTTTGTTTAACTTTTTCTTTCCCTTTTTTTTTAATACGAAATCGAACCATTTGCTTTTTGAAAGGGTCTATAGGTATAACAGAATAAATATATAGAATATTTTATTGGATTAATGCAATTAAAAAGTAGATATTTCAAAATTTAAAACAAGATAACATTTCGGAGTTATTTTTAGAAAATATGATTGATTTTTTATTAGAATTTCTCATTTTTTTCACATTTTCATTATATTTTACTCGTTTTCTCATTTAAACAACTTCTTTTAAATACAAATAAAATCGTAAAACTGTAAAATGATGTAATAGAAAATAAAATAAAGACAAATAATTTATTTGTTAATATTTATAAGCGGTTATCTTGTTTTAGAGAAATATATTATATTTTTCGGTTGCATTATATCCTAAGAAGTGCAACGTATTAGGCCTAATAAGTATTAATTAATATAAATGAAAGATAACTCGTAGAAAGAGGTATAAAACAATCAGAGACCACGATAACGAAAGTATTTAATGAAAACCGATAAGAAAATTAGTTCGTGCAAAATTTACCGGGTGTCCGTAAATTTGTATATAACATGTATAGGTGTATCTCTATATGTATTTACCTTTCTGTCTATCTGTATAAATTATATATGTAACAAAGTACTATAGTACAAACGAAAGTATTATATCTTAAAACATTAAATATTAATTAAAATATTAAAAATTAGTGTTATTTATTATATCATTTAAATCATAAAACACATACGTCTTTTTCGAAAAGAACAAAATATTTCTGTCTTTGCAGAATCTCAATTTCGTCCTCTTTTCGACATCTTTTTTTTTTCTATGATAAGAAACTTTTATAAGATGTAATGCTTTCATTTATACTAATATAGTAGATCACGTATTTTGGAAACAAGCTAGTACTAAAGACGATTTTTTCGATCGTAATTCTATACGAACTTTTTACATTACTCTGATAAATAGAATTGTTCTTAAAATGAGATTTCCAATTTTTATTAATATTTCATATATATATGGGTATCAGTGAGAGTGTGTAAGATGTTGAAAAAACCATGAATATCCCAAAGATCTAGAGTTTCAAGCACTTAAAGGGTTTATATAATATTTAAAAATTCTCTAAACTTAAGAAATTTCTGAAAAATCTTTTTAATAAGTAAAACTCACCAAAATCTATAATCGCTATATATTTGTCAAAATTCATAAAGTAAGGATGACATTTAATAAAATTCTTAAGATTCTTTTTATCTGTAAAAAAAAGGTAATAATTTCAACAATTAACTGAAAAATTTCGTAATATAATATTTTTGTGTCTTTCTAGATTCTTTATTATCAACCTTTTGTCAAAGTTGATTTCTTTCATCTTTTTCATCTTTCAAATATTTTTTCAACACGAAAAATAGATTATTAACATTTTGGTAAAATAGAATACTAAAATTGAAAGCACTGTAATTAACAATGTAATACTCATTAGGTAGTGAATTCACTAACAAACAAAAAGCCAATGCACGAGAAGCTAAAATATTTTCTACGGACACTCGGTATTTTTTTTTATGTAATCAAAACAGTATAAGATTAGGAATTGAAAAATATATGCAACATGAAATAACAAAAAGAATAAAAAAAGGGGGGGAGGGCAGAAAGCAGTCATTATTGACAATCGCGCATTGCAGACCAACAACTATAAGAGAAAGGCGTAAAGCAAGAAAGGATAATTTGAATTCACCAAATGGAATCCATAGAAAAAANACATTTTTGAAAAAATGAAACAGGTTCCTAATTCTTTTAATAATCGCAGTCTTTTGTTTATAATCGTGATCATATTTTTCTATGGTTGCTTTATTCTATTCGCACGAAAACGAATAAACAAATTTTTACAAGCGTCATCTATTTCTCAATCACTTGTTTGTACAGCTATAAAAATAAATCTAACAATCAAAATGATCTATTGAAAAGAAATTTGTCTATTTTAAGTAGCATTGAGCAAAATTTTAATCGATTAATAATTATTCCATTATCGTTACTAAGTTTTGCACATATTTTTTTTATAAGATTACAACTATCTCTTTCAGAAAATTCACTTTTCTAACATGTGAATATTTTTAGTGTAAAAAATGCACAAATTAAATTTTACCGAATCAATTGTATATAGCCGTTATTCTTTCTTCTGATATAAGGATATAGTGCAATAATCGATTGTGATCTAACCCGTTAGATATAGAATATTTCTTCGGATGTATATTTTTTCTTGGAGGAATTGCGAAACGACCTTTCAAAATACAGATGATTTATTTTTTAAAATAACAAATTGAGATTTATTACTGTTCACACGACTATAATATGGATATATTGCAATCTAACGGGTTATGAATGGTGTTAATAACATACCTAAGATTGTTCTATTATTCGTTGCGAACTGTTTATCGTTGAGCAAATGGAAACTTCCGTCGAAACCAGAATGAGTAATTAGTGATATACGCGATGCTGGAAAATTGAGTAAATAATTGATTAGTAATTAAAAATTTTCAAGCACTATCTGCTTAAAAATGAAATCGTATTTGTATACAATTTAAAATATATACATAACATTATAGAAATGTAGTAAAACAGATCAATTACGTTTGTAAAATTATTTAATCAAAGTGAATAGGCAAATGATATATGTATTAAATGGAAGTTCCTTCTAAAAAATGTTGTTAATAATACTATTATGATTTAAAAGGTTAGTTTTACTTAAGGTTTCCAATTTAATATAATTTATAAACATTTAAAACATCTGTTTTTACATTGGTTAATGTATTTAAATTAAATATATTTAAAACACGCATAATGTTAAAATAAGATGCGCGTGTAATAAATTTTAATTAAACGGAATAATTACCTTTTAAATGCGATTCCTTTTTCTTGGGTAGCATATATTATAAAATACGTTTCACAATTCTATAAGAATAATTTTATGTAAATGACTAATTTTTGGTATAAATATATATTAATTATAATTTTGTAACTATAAAAGAATACAATATTAAAAAGTGTAAGAAAGTATAAGAAAGAAAAAGTCTGGCTTCTAATTTAAGCTTTGCTCCTGTCTAAGGTACGTTACAATTGTCGCCCGAAAGTTTACGAATAAATGCAACTGTATTTACTCTACGTGTATAGACAGTGTATTTGTATGTTTCTTTGAAACGAATCTATACTTAAAATGCTATATTGTAACATTAATTGATTTTGAAAAATAAATTGGAACAATAAAAAGATGAAATGCATTTAAAACCAAAGTCAAATATTTTCTACCTTTCCTTTTTTAATATTAACTTTTATATTTACTTTATACATTTTTTTCCGTTCCACTTTATCCTACATTATAGGAAGACTTATAATGCTTTGCAGCATACGCCGTTAAAACTACGCATGTGCATGTTATCACGACATCTAAACTGACATTTAAAATATAATCTGCATATGTATTCCTCTACACATTTTTTTAATAGATATAAATGAGTATAATAATATGTCTGTTCGTATAATATATACGATAATACTATGGTTCACTGAATAATATTGAATAAAATGTATTTGTGATGTTGGTTTTTGAATGTGAAAGGAATGATATATAAACATTTCATTCAGAATATAAGTAGAGGTTAAGAAGGAAAAAAATAAAACAGTACGGAACAAGTAACATAATGAGATATTAATGAAATAATAAAATACAAAGTAATGAATAATGAAGCCGTTTTAATAATTAATCCAGTGATTTATATTTTTTTTATTTCTCGAAATATGATATTAAAATCAGTTCATTATAAACTGAGTGCATTGATTTTATTTTTAGTAATGTTCGTTCGTATTTTGAAACATTTTAAAGTTTAAGGTAATTTGTAATGAACTATTTATAGCGCTATATAATATTATACTATATTTTTATATGAATCATGTTTTTTCATCAAATTTTTTATGCAAATACATCGAACAACAAAAATGTTGAAAACATTCTTGATTTCTTAGGAGGGGAGTTCGAGTCGTAGCTTGATTTCCAAATGCATTAAAATGGAAGTTTCGAAAAACGCGCAGTTAGTTGATACACGTGAGAAAATTTATGGAGATGAATGCCGAATCTGTTTAAAAAGAGCTGTTGAAATTTGTGAACTTTTTAGAAATGGGGACACTATTCCTCGTAAACTTATGGCCGTTGCTTCTGTACAGGTTAGTTTGTATTTCCTTTTACGATAATAACATACTAAATTATAATTTTTTAAAATATTATTTTTTCTCTTTTTATATGTTTTTAACATTATTATTGTATACTATTCGTAGCCTTTAAAAAAATTGTTGGGATCGACGTTAT
>NIJG01000068.1:272608-284191 GCA_002201625.1 Euglossa dilemma
TTATTATAATTACAACAATGTTTGTTTCTATTTATTAATTTTATAAACTCAAATATTGTTAGTTAAAATTTGTATAAGTGTATAAATTGTATTATATGTGCTTAATAATAATATAAAAATATTACTTATGGCTTTGTAAGTTACATATTGGTAGATTTTAATTACTAAGATTGAAGTAATATATGGATGTTGTTTTAGATTGAAGAAGGAGATGGTTTACCGCCAATAATTTGTTTGCCTTGTAATCAACGTTTGGATGCATCCTATGACTTCAAATGTCAAATACAAAATTCAGATGAAAAACTTCGTCAGATTTTGAAGCTGAAATCCTCTTCCAATGATTCTGTTACCAGCGCCAGTATAGTTACAGCAATAATTGCTGATGTGATATCTAGTGTAATATCGTCTGAGAAAGAAAATATAGAAAAACAGGAAGTTTGTTCTACAAATTTCTGCCCTGATAATTTTTGTTTCACAAAAGATGAATCTTCTTTTTGTCTTAATTCAGAGAAAAACTTATTTTGTTATGAAAAAGAATCACAAAATCAATTAAGTGACTTAGAACAAAGAAAAAGCTTAGAAAATGTAAATGTTTATAAAAGTTTATTAGAGGATGATTCTGTAAGACAAATAAGTTCAATAAAACAAGAATTTTCTTTGTTGGTTGACCATGTGGTACAAAATAAAGATGCTTCATTAAAAGAAGAAATAAGCAATGAAGAAAGTCAACAGATGTTAGAGGAGACATCAAAGACAAGTGGCATTCAAGATGATGAAGAAAAACCATTAATTTCGCGCACAACTAGACTACGGTGTACACAGTGTATTAAGTCTTTTCGTACAAAAGTGGCCTTGCAGAGACATGCCATTGTACATAAACGTAAAACTAAATTGCGTTATGTTTGTTATGTTTGTGATAAACAATATTCTACTCTTGCAAAAGTGAAAAATCATGTTGCAATTTGCCATGAAGCACATGATAGGAAAGAAAATATTCAAGATAAGAGAATTAATTATGAGCAAGGTAAAGGAATTGCAAATGTACAAGATAAAAGGATTAGTAATATCCAAGTAAGTATTTAAACATCTCAATACATTTCTGCAGTTCATTGAAATTATTTTTCCACATAACTGAATTATATTTGAGTTATATCTTTATATTGCAGGATAAAAAAATAAAAATTCAAAAAAATGATGACACTTCTAAAGAACAACGAAAAAGCCTAAAATTTACATGTAAAGTTTGCTCAAAACAATTTACTTACCAAAAATCGTTTATTACACATGCTAAAAGTCATCCAGAGTATAAATTAGAAGAATTAGATGACTCTTCTCAATGTTCAACAAAAGATAGATCTACAGACACTATTGAAGAAGAAGAAGAAAATGAAGAAGAAGAAGATGAAGAGGATGAGGAAGATGAAAATCTCCCTGCTGAAAGTCTTCAATGTACTCAGTGTGGAAAATTATTTGCAACAAAAAGAAATCTTAAAAGGCATGTATCCACGCATAGTGGATTAAAGTACACATGTGGGACATGTGGTAAAGGATTTTCAAGAGTGGATAAATTAAAAGATCATGAACAATCAAAACATAAGGCTGAATTATTTGAGAACTCTGACTTGGATGATAAAGAAGATATAGACAATATAAATAAAGGAGACTGTTTAGAAGGCAGGAAGAAAGTAAGTCATTGAATAATGTAAAGAGAGAACAGGATATTGAATATTTTATAAAATTTAATAAATATATATTTTTAATTTTATTAAATTTCAAGCTAAACAATATTTCTATCTTAATGTAATTTCTTTGTAATTTGAATATTATTTCAGGATCGTCATAATAGACCACACAAATGTGCAATCTGCCCTAAATCATTCGCACAGGCTCAATCACTAGCAAATCATATAGAACGTCATAAACGAGTCAAAGAAACTCAAAAAAGGTTCCTTTGTGAAGTGTGCAGCAAATGTTTTGCACAGAGTGGTTCTTTGGTTGCACATATGCGTACTCATACTGGAGTTAAACCATACGTCTGTAATGTGTGTAGTAGAGCTTTTACAAAGAGCACTTATTTACAATTGCATCTGCGTACCCATAGTGGAGAAAAGCCTTATATTTGTCAGTATTGTAGCAGAGCCTTTGCACGTGCAAATACATTAGCACGACACATAACTATGCATACCGGAGAAGCGAAATATCATTGTCAGATTTGTACAAAATCATTTAGAAGACTGACCTCGTTAAATGAACACACTTACACACACACTGGCCAGAGACCATATGCGTGCAAAATTTGTACAAAGAGGTATAATAATGCTGGTTCACTTTATGCACATAGAAAAAAGTGTAAGGCACAACAACTGTCAAACGCTGGATTTTCGGTTTCCGTGGAAAACTCTGTATCACAACAGGATATAAGTGTTCCACAAGTTTTGATTTATTCACAGAGAAAATTAGTAGAAGATGCAACTGTTGGACAAGTTACACCCATGCCACAGTATATGATCCCAAATGTACACAATCAGAAGAATTTGGGATCAAATATTATTCAGCCATTTACAGTGGATGATCCAAATGTTTATACGATTAATTCAAAGCAATTTAAGAATCCCTATTATACAATTTATCCAAATATGTAAATTAATAACGTGTCCGGGAGATTGATTAAAGAATGCCTTTTTTAGAGCTATTTATGTGTTCTTCTCCCATATTTTGAAAAGCTAGTAAATCAAATATGAAGACATAACGACATATTTAAGATAAATCTTGAAACAGGTAAGTAAATAAATAAAAGATATGATTATAAGAAAATAATTTAATTTTTATCGAAATAATATTAATGCATTTAATTATATTTTTACAACCAACTAATTTTCCCGAGTGTAATACTTATAATAATATAATAATATTGCAATATACCTAATAGTAAGACTTTTATGGATAATATCGTTGTTTTCTAGTGATAAATACTTTTATGTAATTCACTATTTATATTCCATAATAGTTATCACATATAAGCATATCCAATTATAAGACATTCTTCTTACTATGAAGAACTTGAATCATCATCGGATATGTATTTTTTTATATGTCGCGAAGTTTCATGTAATTTCAAATTTGGTGAACTTCTGGAGTAGGGTATTGTTTTTTCATCTGCCGATACATCATCCACTTTATCTCTTGTCTTTATATACTGTCTCCATTGAATACCTTGCTTTTTACTTGTCTCCAATGATTTATGTCTTTTTATAAGAAACTTGGCACTTCTGTTTCTTGGCAATGCTGTTTTTATCGAAGTTGACAAAGATGTTTCTGGCAGTGTTAAATGAGATATAGTCCTATGATGGCACTCTGATTGGCATGTATCTGAATGAGGACTATCATCAGGGTGTACGCAAAAACTATCGGATGGATGTACATTTTCGAAGTCATACGTTCCTTCCACTTCTGGAGAATGTTCTGAACTAAAAGCTTCGAACGAGGGTGAATGTATAATTTTTGAACTATAGTCTTTCCATGGATTTACATTACCGGTATATACAGTAGGTGTATCTATAATATGCTTTGTAAGTTTTGATAAATTAGATGTACTCGACGAAGGTTCTACAATCACCTTAGGACTTTTTGTTACCATAAAAAATGCCTTTCGATTTGTATCGATTCGTGGTACTGAATGCTTTCCTAAGGATGAAAGTTTCTTCACGGTCTCCGTTACAATTTTCTTTCGTTGCTCTGTTTGAGCGTTTTGAGATGACGGTTCTTGAAAATCAAATTGTAAAATTGTCTCAGAACAAGTTTGATCAGTCCTCGTAGGTGTTTCATGGTCCAGGTTGATCTGGCTAAAACAAACGGGTCTAACTTAATAAAACTTCATTTTGTAAATAATATATTCAATAAAGTTTCTAAATATTTGAATTATTTATTCGATAGTTTTATTTGTTTTTTAAGATTTTGTTGTATATTTTAGACTAGAAATATATTTTTTATCTTTATAATTTATAATAAAATGTTTCAAAAAATATGAGAAAGTAAGGAATTAGGTATCTAAAAGTATGTACAATCTTACCGCCTTTGACACGATGGACTATCATTATGAGTAGCCAAACTCAATGTTGATGTGCAATGTGACTGTTTTACATCCTCTTCATCCTCTTCTATAACATCTGGTAGAAACATGGTTTGCTTTTCCTCGGGAACACTAAATGTTAATACACATATATCAAATTTGAAATTATTTCCTTACATATTAATTTGCATACATTAATTTGAACAATATAGCGATATTTTAAAAATACTAACGTCATATTTGCTACGCTACCGCGATAAGTTTTCTTTTTATAAGCAGCTGCAGCTTCCGTGTATGGTAGAATTAAATTTTCAGCATCATAGTAAATGTCTTTGACCAATGGCGGACATCGACTCATTAGAGTATCTACGCCAAGATATGATACCTAAAGTGCAAATGTTAAAATAAAATTATGTAATTTGAGAACGTATGAGACGATGTGCGCAAAGAAATCTTAATTACTTTTGTATGGCGATCAATTATCCAATTCAATTCAAAATCTTCATCATCGTCACCAAAGGGATTAATTAATTGTTCTGCTACCTATTGGAATACAATTATTATTATAATATCATTTTTCTCTATTATAGTTAAAAGTTATAGGTACCTTTAACAAACCCATAAAAAAGAAAAATTGTAGGATCGTAAAAATTGGTATGTAAATATCAATCTGTAGTTGGAATTGTTTTTCTTTACCGTCGATGTATTGACGAGCTATTAAGGCTACAGCAAAAAAGCTATATGTTGCTAATGTTACCACTTGTGTGTAAACTAATGGAATTGATATCCAATCATAGCTCCATAAAAGGCCACATTTTGTACGAAATTCATTGAATTCCTGTAATGAATACTATCTTTCATTCAATATCATTTGACTTTTTTAATATAAATTGTATAAAATAGATTATAAATTCTTTCTGTATCATCCGATATAATACCTCCATAACTAGTTTTAATCCCTGAGGATCGGGGATCCTGTGATTTTGGCGCGCTTCCTTTAGGAGATTAATAAACCATGTGCAAGGAATCCAATAAGTGTTGAATTCTGAACTCGGTACTGCCAAAAACAAGTCCAATTCGAGTGATGTCATAAAGCCTGCAAATGGTATTTATATCGTTAGTGTGATACCAAATGAATGTTATTATTAATAGTGAAAATTAATTGCGGTTATAAATTGTAAGAATTTTTTAGGGGTTTATGCATAACAAAAAATATTGTAAATATATTCGATAAAAAAAAGGAATCACCTTCATTAAAATAAGTTTTTAGTCCAAATTTAATAATAATGATTTTTATTCCCGTTCATAAAAATTTTCTGTTATTGGTTTCCATCATTTCATCGTGGATTTTGCCTTGTTAAATAAACGTATATACACTTTTGTAGAAACGCATACTACAGGTTAAAATTAGTATGTTCACGCTAAAAGAAAGCTTTACCAGAATCAACGACGTGATCGAGCGTTGGAAATCGTTTTTTCACTGCTGAACTGATCGAACGTAAAACAAGTATCAACGAAAGATTCAAATAACGCATCAGACCTCTTCGAAGCATACGACCATATTCGTCATTGCCAGTAACATATAACGCAATTAAATGCATTGTCCTGTCAATAATAATTATCATTATTACAAATTTTATTATCTTTTCGATTGTTTATTTTCACAACTTACTTATCAGGCCAAGGTATCGCTTGATATTGTTGCCACCATCTTTGAGCAACGTAAGACACGTAGAATCCAAGAACAAAACTTAGTGGAATTAAATTAATAAAATTATCGCAGTAAATAACGATCTGTTCAAAACTTCTAGAAATAAATATTATACACTACGATCACTAGCTGAAATATTTTTCTGATTTGTCAGTAGTAACTGGTGATGGGATAAGTATAATTCCTATTTCTTTTGCATCTTTCTGTATTAATCATAAAAGTTTAATTGTCAAAAAAAAATGAACGACAACAATTGTAATTTAATCCCATCACAGTTAGTAAAATTCATATTTAACAAGAATCAAACTGTGAACCTTTTTAGCGAGGTACTAAGTAAGTGACGATAAATAGTGGAAAGTGCGGCAAAAAGGAGTAGAAATAAAAGTAGTTCTCTATAGATTAATTTATAGAGTGAACCTCTCCACATAAAAAGAAGTCTGGTGAATCCACCCCTGGTTGAGTTTGCGACTTGATATTGATACGAGACCGTCATCTTTCATTACTTCAGTATTTCTCAGTTTCGCAACGGAAGTAACTTTGTCGTAATAATAATAATTTCTTTCTTTTCATCGTTACTAAAAACTCCACTTTCATAAATCTATCAACAAAAAGTAATTGTTAATGAATATTTGTTTTTATTCGTTCAATTATTATCAGATAAACAAACATACCTTAGGCGCTGTGGAATAAATTTATGATGAAATAAAACATTTTCCTGATTTAATATTATTATTTTAATTGACAGACTTTTCACGATCTTTTTCCGATAGAAAAATTCTTAACTTGAAATCCATTGTGGATCTCTGCAAACAAATATGATAAAATTTTATGAAATCTTATAAACTTCAACGAAAATTAAAAAGTTTCAATTTATTTTCTCAACTTTTAATTTACTGAAAATATTTGCCTATTAATATTAATTCAATTGTAAACAGATAAAGTGGATGACTGTGTTCTGGACTGAAAAAAAAGGTATATCGCATAAGGATGTCAGTGGGAGAAACAATTGTTGCAACGTAAACAGTATGCCATTGTTAATGCGTAAGAATCATGGCCGGGAAGTGTCTAGTTTTTTGGTCTGTGCACCGTAAATAATACCGAGTAGTTTTGGGATTTGCGCCAGTATGCAGCGACGCCGTTAAATATAACTTCGAACATTCGAATAACTGCCGTCTGAGTAAACATACAATTTATACGAGGTTTCACAGTATGTCACAATTGCAGTCTTAGACTAGGTATTATCACCTGACAAGTTGCTAGTTCACGGAGGTTGTTCTTGGACTAAGTTAATAAATTACCATCGCATTCTCGAAGATAAATGATTAAAATCAATGAAAGATAGTATACTAACGAGAATAAAAGCATCGAATAATATTTTTCTATATGAATTTTAACGAGTGACATTTTTCAGAATTTACTTAAACATTATTCGTAACAAAATGAAATTTTCTTCAATATCTCCTTCCATAATAAAACTTTTCTAAAAAGTTCGCGTGGCTTGAACTACTTTAACTTTTAGATCAATGTCATTTGCTAAACTTCCGGATCTCCTCCACCCCCGCTTTAAAAATCCTTGAAAAGCGCTTATAAATAAATAACATGTAAAATTTTTTTATTTATATTCATATTACGGCAATTTGCAAATAATATAGAAAAGTTCTTTCTCGTATAATTACTAACTTTATATCATTATGGAATAATGATTCCATTATGGTAATTTAATAAAAACCGAAGTTACAATTGTTGGTACGCGTGGTTTATAAGTTTGTTTTTTTAACTAATCTATTTCAGCAATGATTCACCGATGCTGTAATCAAAGTATCATTCTGTTTGAGAGTTTCCGTGTTGTTCCTAATGACACGTGCGCGTAGCGTCATCATTGTCTAACAGATTGTCTAACGGCCGCTTGATGCTCTTCGAGCAGTCTAAAAATATGTTTAAAAGAAGCATGCGACATTGGCCGGACTACGAAACGCTTCCGTTCAGATTTTAATGCAATAATAGAGATTAAGTCAGTTAAAACTAACTTAAAGCGGTTTTTTCTTCTATAAACATCTTTTTCGGTAATTGCAAAGAAACATGCAATTAATTAGGTGCATTTAGAGGAATGCAAGAATATATACATATATGAAGAAAAAAAAAAAAAAAAAAAAAAGGGAGGAAANGTTAATGAATAACTTTATTACCTTATTGATATTCACAGTAACACAAAATTCCTATAAACTTTATAAATAATTATTAGTATATAATATAATATTGGCTTTTAATTTCAAAATTATACGAAAAAACCAAAAGGAAGATTAAAATATTAAAAATTAATGCGTGTTTACTATTATTTTCACTTTATCAATATAAAATAAAATTAACATCAAATATATCTTACCTCGTATGCTTTTATTTAAATTGACGTAATCTAAACGTTTTGTTAATCAACAAACAGATAAATGTTATACGTTAATACATTATTATACTCGAATTTATAAAACAAGTTTCACATTTTAATTGAAATAGTTACTATTAAAATTTTGATTTAGTTTACCAGCAGTTTTCGATTTTATGTATCCTTAAGAATCAACTTTAATTTTTCAGTTTATTCACAATACAGTATTTTTTAATCATTTATCATCTCAAATGTGTTATACTTTGCATATAATGTTTTAAATCCACGCATCTGTAAAAACTGCATTAAAAAGTTTCATAAATTTATTTTTACACCTTTATCTTTGTGGGGTTAAGTTTTGAATTTTATATATTCGAAGGATATAACCGTATTTTTTTAACCATATTCAGTGAACGCTTGTAAGTATTCACCATATGCATGTTACACTGATTTACCGACTGCACATAAGTATTTAACTTAAAAACATTTAATAGGGGTAATTCATGGTTTTGACAAATTTTCAACATGTTACACTACCGGAAATAGTAATACACCATTTTATAATTATATTATATAACACGATTAAATTTATTATTACTTCGAAAAAAAATTTTTATTGTTATGACACCTCCAATATAAACAACATCTGATCAGTTGTAAGATCAGATACGCACTCAAGGCTAGTTAGCTGTAAACTGATTCGCTAAGAAAATCCGCATCGTCATTGCGAATGTTAACATTGAAGGTGGTCAATTCTGATCCGATGGCAGATGCCCAAATCTAAAAGGGGTCGAATGTCAAGCTCTAGGTATTGTGAATTCGTACCTATATTTGCCATGTTTGTTATAATTCAATCATATTTACCATTTTTAAGAAAATGAATCATTTACGATTCAAGTATACAACATTGTTTCATTATATATCGAATATTATTAATATATTTTATTTATATACAAAATAATTTTAATTGAAATGGATTATTAATTAATAATATTTGACATATACTAAATGTTGTTCAAATGATTATCGAATAGTGATACAAGAATGAAACGTATGAAAAGATATTCTTTTGATTTATATACAAAAGTATGTAAAAATTGTATAACTTTTAATTAGAATTAAAATTGAATTAGAATTAGAATTAAGTTTTTACTTATATTAATGTTTTTAAATTATGACGAATAAAAATAAACTTAGTATTCGTACATTCGTTGAAAATTAAATATTTTTATTACTTATATATATTTCTTTTATTATTGATACATAAATCATACAAGAATTAATCAATTAATCATAATCTATCTAGTAACGTTTGAATCTCCCACTAATATTAGTTCGAAGATTCTCAGCTAGGTGGCATTAGTATAGGAAAACATATGTATTTGTAAACTTGCCGATAGTGATCTGCTTCAATGTATGTAGCTAGAATTAAGATGTTATAATTTATAATATTAATAATTTCGAGTAAAATTAATACAGCGAAAAGGTATGTAATATGTATAAATTTTATGAACAAATTTTCTACATGAAACGAAATATAATACCTTGAATACAATGAATTGTACGAATTTGTTATAGTTTGATGTCTTTGATAATATATCGTGACGTACGATGTCAACTAAGTGAAAATTTTATTTACTTAAATAATTAAATATTTCAATAAATCAGTATACAAATTATGAAATCACTATTTATTTACTTTCTTTAGGTATAGATTATAACTTAAATTTATATTCAACATTTCACTTTATTTTGTTAATCGTAGTTATAGAAAATGGATAACTCAATTTTGATGCAAAAGCAGATAAAGGATAATGCAGAAGATTTACAGAAAGAATATCTTGATATGAAAATTTGGGAAGAGCAAATGAAACGTAAAGATGAAGAAATAAGAAAGAAAAAAAGTGGTCAGGTATAAATTATATTTGAATTATTTGTAAAAATATTAAAATTCACAAAGATATTGTTTTACAGGTGATTTTACCATCAATAAGACATAAGCATAAAAATAAAGTTACAATTGAGGCCACAAAAAAAAGTGAAAACGATAATAAATCAAAAAGAATTAAAGCGTTTGATTATTCTAGCTGGGATAAATTTGATGCAGTAAGTTTTATCATATAGTAAAAATTTAATTATTTATATGCTTTTGTAAAATTTTATAAAACTTAAAAACTAATATTATTTATAATGTTTATTTATAGGAAGAAGCATGTAAGGAAATAGATACAAAAGAACAGTCAGAGTCTGAAGATGAATCTATGTCTAAAGAAGAATTAGAAAAAGCACACAAAGAAGCAACAAAACATAAAAATGAAGGCAATATTTTTGTGCAACAACAGAAATGGGCTAAAGCAGTTGGCTGCTATAATGAAGCTATAAAACTTTTTCCATTTGATGCAGTATTTTATGCCAATCGTGCACTTTGTCATTTGAAATTAGACAAGTACATATACATCTCAATTATATCTACATGTTAGATTAAATATTATAAGATTATAATAAAATGCTATATTTTTGTAGTTTATATTCTGCTGAATCCGATTGTACTGCTGCAATACAATTAGATGACGTTTATGTAAAAGCTTATCATAGAAGAGCAACAGCTAGAATGAATTTAAAACAATATAAAGAAGCTAAACAGGACTTAGAAAAAGTTTTAAAATTAGAACCCTCTAACAAGGAAGCTAAGTTATTACTCAATAAAATTGAAAACAAGATTATATGTCCAAAGGTAATTGTTAAATAAAACACAAATCTTAATTATTATTATAATAAAATGTTAAATACTATTTAATAATGGTATTTTATATAGAGAAACACTGTAGTGGAAGAACATACAAAACAGTCATTTAAAAACTTATCAATTGAGCAAAAAATTGGTGATAAAATGTGGAATAGTACTACATCGAATGTACATGCAATAGACACTAAGAATACCAAAGATAGTACACATACAGAAGAAAATAAACATATCAAAAATATTATAAATATTAAAAATAGTATAGAAATTAAAGAAGATAATGTGACTGACACTGTTATAGAGAAGAAAAGGGATCCACGTATTCCAGATTGGTTACCAGAGAAAGATGATGTTATTGTAATTGAACCAATTGAAAAATCTCCTCATTTACGCTCAAAGGTAAAATTACATACAAATTATATAACATTACTGAATGTGTAAGATATTTGCAATTTGCAGCAATCATTGACAAAAATACCTATTCAAGAAGTGGATTTTGATACCAATTATTGTGATTATGCTGATGATAAAATAGAAACAATATGTACTAACAGTGAGCCTATACAAACAGAAGAAACTCAGAAAGATAACAAACTTATGAAAAATGATAGTTCTATTTCTGTTCCTGAATCTTCAAAAGTTATTAACATTATGCCTCCAATCCCTAAGACAGCTGTTCA
>NIJG01000068.1:316471-355535 GCA_002201625.1 Euglossa dilemma
ATTAACCCTTTGCACTCGGCGATTTTTTAGCTACAGAAGAGTAGAAACTTACAGATTTTCTGCCATAAAACTGACGTTATTTTTTTGAGTGCTATACAAAGAATGGTGTAATAATTAACACGTACAATTATTCCCATATTAAATTAATATATCAAATTTAAGATAATATAACAATATGCGAAATATCGAAATCAAATAATTCTACGTGTTAATTATTATACGATTCTTTATTACCACTCAACAAAATAATATCAGTTTTATACCAGGAAATCTGTAAATTTCTATTCTTCTGTAGCTAAAAAATTGCCGAGTGCAAAGGGTTAATATCGTGTAATTGGGTCCCGTAAATCTAGCGTTAAATATAATGGATTTCTTTTTCCCTAACCTAATATAAGAGCATATAGAAGACATTTGAGGATTACCCTTACCTCTATTAGCGACGTTCGAGGAAACTTGAGAAGCGTACGTGCTAGAAGAACCCCTCTCGATCCCCGTGTGATCGGTATGAAGTCCGCCACCCCGAAGAATTCGATTTACCGAAGAGATGGAGGGCAAGCTTTGCGGATCGCAGGCTCCTTGTCGCGCGAGCTGCTCTCGGATCTCCCAGGCGAACATTGTCGGCTGTTCCTGCTTCATTCGTAGTATCTTCTTCACGACCGTGGGGGTGGCCACTTGCTGCAAAACGGATAAAAATCGCGAGCTTAAAACTCGGCTGTTCGTCGATCAAGATTCGAAATTAAACCGCGCGTGGATCTTTGCTTTTTAACACTTTGACTGCCATGGTGGTCACATAAGACCGGCAACGGTTTCTCCCGTGACGCCACGGTGGTCATGGGTGACCGGAGCCTTTCAACTTTTTACAATTGTAAAAAACTAAATGAAAATCGTGAGTTAGCGTATTTGAATAAGACCGATGTATAGAAGATACATTGAAATAAAATCTGCCCTATCGAACGATTAAAATTTTTTATTAGAACAATAAAGAATAACAAAATGTTAGAATAAATCTTGCATCTAACGGTGCACTTTGTTAAAGCACTCCAAACATAAATGCGGCGCACCAATACAATCCGGACAATAAGTGGTCACCTTCTTGGTCTTATTTTTAGCAATTTTTCACCCAAATAGTTTGGAATTTTTTTCCTAACATTCCCTGCAAAATTTTCGTTCCAGGTACGCTCGTCCTTCTTTTTTTTTGCAATTCGTGCCGTAATCTTCGTCGAACCGTTACTAAGGCGCCACGGTGGTCACCCGTGACCACCAGTAAGAGAAACGCTCCATTTGATAAAAATATTGCCTTCTAACATCGATTCGTTATTATTTTGCCATTATACGCTTTGAATAATAAAAATAATTCCGTGGCGTCCTGGGCTAAATATATGATTTCGGCGTGGCAGTCAAAGGATTAAGTAAGGCCGGATCTCGCGAGATTCCAGAGTGAAAAAAGGACGAGCAAGGTGTGTCAAAGTAATTGCCACGGTATCTTCCGTTGCTCGATGTCCTGATCGGGTTTGTCAACCTTATCCAAAGGCCATACTTAAAGTCCAAAGATACGGCGGCGTAGTATATGCCAATTAAGCGAGCTAAATTTGGGGATTTAAGGTAAAATAAAGGAAGAGCCGAGTGACAGAGGTGTAGCACCTGATATCCCGGAAAGGACCGATTTATATCGCGTTTATTTTCGAAACTTTAAACGCCGCTGTTCGCGATACTCGCCGCGATATGATCAGATGTTATCGAACCGATATCGGCTCTATACGTTCGTGATTTCTTTCCTCTGTTCCTTTCATCTCGGCTGTTAAAACTGTGTTTTGCTGGACGATAGAAAAGCGAGATACCCGAGAATGGAGGATAAATGTATTATACGAGCGTGTTTGACTTCTTTCTCGCGAATGAGAGATGTAAATATCACACCTGGTTCATACGAAGCAGAGATTCGATTGAGTATTTATCAACATTTTAACGATCCCATGTTCTTTGTAATTACGTTTCTTTTATCTTCATTTATCCTTCCGAGAATCTTCTTGGTTTATCCTTTCTTATCGTGAAATTTTCATCAAACATTTGGCAATCCTTTCTCTTTTTACGTAATTTAACCCTTTCGCTACGGCGAACTTTTCCAAAAAATGAATTTATGATATATAGTTTAAGTTCGAAGATATATTATATGAAAAGAAAGTTCAAATATTTTTTCATATGCTTTCCCAATTCTACTTGACTTTTTTCATATAGAAAATATATTTCCGATAAAGCATCAAAAATCAAATAGTCTTTTAACTATCTTATCAAGATTTTTTATCCTTTTAAGAATCACAAACGCAAAATTTCTGACCGCATATAGGCGTCCACACAGTAGTCAAAGGGTTAATTACAAAATTGCAAATTTAAATGAAAATTCTGTTCGATTGAAACATCCAAAAGCTACTCGTTCTATTTATCACTTCTTACTTAGAAGATTCGTAAAAATAATTTGGAAAATTTTCGATTTTGTAAGACGACGATTACTTGTAAGATATTTCATAAGGAAAAGAAATTTCGGTGATAGAAGACTCGACGAGCACGTAATAAAGATAAGAGAAAAAGGCGTGTCAGTGTTGGTCCACGTATCGAAGATTCATTGATCGAGCCACGATCATCCCCATGGGCCGGCGCAACGGTTCCACGATGGCGACCGTTGCCGATCATTAGCCTGGTCATTTTTCCTTCCGGCCGGGAGTCGGCGCTATCTCATCGACAAATTAACGCGAAAGTGGTCACACTGTCGTCGAAAGGGGCAGCAGCGACCATATGTCGTTCACAGGTGAAGCACGTTGGTGCGCCGGTGAATCAGATAACGGGTAAGGTCCCAAAGGTAGGTGGGTAATGCGTACCGCACTTTATTACAGTTTAGCCCCGGTTTACCGAGGAGGCGGGCTCATCTGCTCCTCGCAGACGCGTCCCGTTTCTTTTTGACGGTCCCTCCGCAGTGGGCCCAGTGGTGCTCAATCTGGCCACCGTTCATTTGACTTGCAAATGAACTTCGGCCCGGGCCCCGGATAATTTTATGCTAACGCGATGGAAATGTTATTCGTGGTACACAGATTTTCGAGATCGCCGATTTCTCTGGGGCGGCCACGCCACCGACACCCTGCTTGCACGTCCGTGTTACTGCGGCTATTTTCTTGATAAATCCGCGCAGGGGGCAGTAATCGAATTATTTTTCCGAACTATCTTCTCCTTTCGGTGGAATTTCGGTTATTAGGGAAAACTCTTTTTATCCACGATGGGAATATTTCCTTCGCGAATCTTTTTCTAATCCTAATTTAATTATTATAATTCTTGCTTTCCTTTTTCTCCATTTTTCCACGTGATTTTTCAATTACCGATTACTCTTTCTCTCGAGTATTTTTATCTAACGTTTTAAATATATCGATGATTGCGAAAATGGTGCAAATTGTTGCTAAATGATGGAAGTTTCTGTAAAAGATGATAGAGGGGAATTAAGCTTCGTATATAATTAAGAATGGAACTGCAAAAGTCACTCAATATCGAGAATTGAAACCTAGAATCTAAATAACAAGCTTAAACGAGTTCCTGAAGTAAAACGAACTGATCCGAAGCGAAAAAATTCCTGCATGACTAATTACTGATACTAAATTCACTAGTTAAACAGTCAGAAGAAACAATTACCACGTCAATCGAATAAAATAACCAATAACGAGTCGCTAAGTACGTTACACCTAAACGATACCAATGAATAATTAATTAATTATTAGTAAGACAAAGATGAAAAACTATGTATTAGGTCGTCCCATAAGTTCGTTCGCGGTGTTATTTACATTGTTCGTCGCATTTTATAAACTATATCGATGATTAACGTCTTTGTCAACGAAATAGGAAGAAATCGTACAACAAAAAGGCGACTAAATTTTATTTTAATATTTAACAGTTTATTCGATGTATAATTTTAAATGGTAAAAACCGGTACGAATTTATGGGACGACCTAATATCATAGCTACATTCCTATTCGATTAGAAACAGCTGTATATTTTCAGGCACTGTGAGAACAAAATATCCAACACCGATATTTGCATCGTGGACAAACGTGATCGATATTGGACTAAGGAAGACGCATGGAGGATGCAATAACATGATCGATATTGGACTAAGAAAGACGCATGGAGGATGCAATAACATAATCGATATTGGACTAAGGAAGACGCATGGAGGATGCAATAACATGATCGATATTGGACTAAGGAAGACTAAGGAGGATGCAATAACGTGGGACCAGCGATCGACCTAGGATGGAAGATGGGAAGAGCGTGCATTGAATGGTGACCGATATGCGAGCACCACTGGTGGGCAGGACGTTTAAGGGGGCAGCCGTCGAGCCGTCCGCCTAATAGTTTCAGGGGTTAGGACAAGCATCGCGTGCTCCCGGGAGCATCTCAGATTCTAATCTGACACTTCCGTCGTCATTGCCACAATTACCCCGGCCCACGATATACGTGTCCTAATGCCTACCCTCTCGTACCCTTGAGCGGCTATGCGGACTGGTTCCCGGCCGATCGACGATGTCTTTCGTGTGCGTGCCACACCACACCGCGTCACAAAGGAAATTGGCCGGGCACGGACATCTGGCGCTAAACGTTAGATAACGTAAACTATCGAACAGGTTGACCAAGTCGGTAATTACCGCTCGAAAGGGCTGTATTCCGTCGCGTCTGCTATACGCGGCTCAACCCAATTGTTCGCGATGATAAGACGCACCACGAGCCGGGTTAATAACGTCTTTTTCGGACGGAAACGTCCCTCGACTTCCTCTTCCGTCCACGATCACCGCGTTAACGCTCTACCGCGCCCTTTTCGCTGCAAGATAGATGGCGTACTGGAGTTCCAGTCCGATGCTGGTCGAGATTCGTCGTCAAGTAGGCTATGGGAACGGTTTTTCTTTTTGAAGTTATCAAGAGTGATTAATATGCAGGCTTTTTAGGAGGAGATCTAGTACGAGATAAACAAAATCGAGGAAACATCGTCGCGTTAGTTTTAGATTTCTCGTATTAGTGGATAAAAAGAAAATGATATATTATAACGGACTGATATTAGAACTAGCCAACTCAAATTGTTGATATTTTCGTGATTTTTATCATTACAGATCCTTTTGACGAAATTAACGTTTTACTATTCTCTCTTAACTCTGAAAAGGTTTTTTTGTAACACGGTTTGATAAACTTGGACAACTCTCACAGAATGTTTCTATTATACTGTTGTAATAATTTAATCGGTGTTAATTATTACCGTCTGAAAATTGCAGAACGGTCATAATCACCGTGCTATTCAATTATTCGATAACTAATGGTAATTAATGGTAACTTAATTAATTAATCAGATTCCCAGGAATCTACGTGCCTTTCGAGTTTTACTTGGAACGGCATTTCGTATGCATCGATTTGATATAACCGCGAGCAAATTACCGATCTACGAGCTGCGTTAATTACAAGCTTGATTCGCAAACGGAACGATTGCTACCTGTTTGTTTTCGTCCTCCTGCGACGTTTTATCGGCTGTTACTGAATCATGCATCGAGAAATAAATACTCATCCGTCAGAAAGCTCGTCACCGAGTTCGCGCGAGATCTTAATTGCCAGATAAATGGAAACGCTTTTGCGATCGACGAACGGCAATCGTCGGGGGAATACGAGCGTTCGCATGCGACAATATTTATCACGTATTCGTCGAGAAAAGTCTGTTGAACGTATCGAACCATCATGCGGAATTAATCGTTCGCAAGCGCGACTATTACGAAACATTATCGCTACGCGTCGAAAGACAAATGAACGCACGTGATCGAAATATTTAGCGCAGTAGTTCCTAATCACCATGCGAAAACTGTAATTGCAAAATATTAATTATCGGTTATCGTTGCATTTGGACAGACAAAGTTATAACAGAGAATCGACAAAGTTATTTCAGAGTAAAACGATTTCTCAGGTATTTTCAGAATTTTAGAAGGTAATGAATATATAATAACTATCAATTTTTACGAAACATATTTCAAGGAAAGTAATTTCTTCCTGCCGATATTTTTACACGATATCACGCGGCCTGAATCTTTCCCTGTAAAATCAAGTTTGATTTAATAATCGATTAAAATACGACTTTTTCTACAAAGATGCAGAGATAGCGCTTTGAAGTTGCTCGAGAAACACGGAAAACCACAGGGTACACTGTCAATTTGTCGCGTACAGCGTATACAAGGTACCCCGATTACCAAACTTAAAACATAGTCATTAATTACTTCAACTACCAGGACCCCCGATGAACCGTCTCGACGTATCAGCAAAGTACTTCCGATAACGAACCACTCGTACGAAATATTTCAAATTACATACCCGAACATGCGAGTGAAACGAAAATCAGCCGAAAAGAGGAGAGAAAAAAAGAAAGAAAAAGAAGAAATAGGTGGAACGGAAAGGAGAGACTTTCACGGAGCGAAAACTCGAGGAAAGAAGAGAAGAAGAAGCGCCGACGGTGAAATTCCCGATGTAAACCCCTTCACCTCGTAACGTGTAATTTCGCGTATCTTAAAACCATTACGCACCGGTCGCCCAATCACGATGCTTTGCAAATACGACATTCGGCAATTTTCATTACACCATGTAATAGCATACGCCCGGGACGTGATTCGTACACGTCGGTGAATTAATTCCGTGGATGAGCAGGTTCGGTGAGAAAACGCGTTGATTCCAGGAAAGAGTCGTACGGTCTCCTTCCCTCGAATGGGCGATGATCAAAAATTTCGGGCCCCAGCACACCTGTGAGTACCCCTTCTCTCCGACGGTTCGACGGGGTGCTGAACAAACAGAGAAGAGGCATAACACGAGAGGCTTAAGACGCGATTTTCTTCGCGTTCTCTTCGTCTGGTTCCGCCTGATTATCGGACTTTCGACGGGGCGTACATTTTTCATGAGACGATTTCCTCTGCCGTGATGCGACGCTGTTATCTTGACGCGTATCGCGCCAAGCTTCGGAGCACGTATGGGAGATAACGAGCACGAGGACGAAAGTACCGGGACACGGTACGAAAACGGGCGTACTACACGCGGGAACACGTGTAGATCGGCGGATAGTTGGACAATTAATTCGCAAATTAACCGGTCGATTGGAAAATAATCGGGCCGGGCTAACGACCGTGACGGATTTCCTGGAACGCGCCGCGACGACCACCGTCGATGAATTTAATCGAGATACCTGTGCCGGACGGAGGGCAATTTTTCCTTGTAATTCGCAATCTGCCGGTATAAGCACCGTCGCATTTATCCACCACCATTCTCGTTCCGTTCTGCCCACTGTTGTCTTCCGAGTTTACCCTTGCCTATTCGCGTTTATTAGATAATTTTGTTACGATAATTACGCTTCCACGCGGCGCAAGCATTTGGATGGACGTGTAATTTCGGTTTTATGCACGGCGGTTTAAATAATTGTACAGTGGCGCATGTCGAGGGTATAATTAACGCGGAGTGTGATGTATAACAGTAGCATTGATGCGAGTTTCAATTTGTTTATGACATTGACGTTTCGCTTTTGTCGTATATCGTCGTTAGAAATTCAGAGTGCGTATTTAATGCGGGATAAAATATTTAGTTTCTTTTATCTATACGATAAATAATATCCAAGCTACCCCAAATCTTCAATTGTAGAAGAAATTAGAGAATTAGTAAATTAGATCTAAACTATTAGATTAGATTTAAACTAGTAAATTAGATCAATATATCTGACTTGAATAATTTCAAAGGAAATTTAGGCTTTACTTGTAAAATCGCAGAATTCTTTCCATGCCTTGAAACGATCAACGATATTAAATTAACGTTAAAAATGAGAATACGTAAAATGGACGAAGCATTTCTTTGATAATTTATAGTGTCATTGTTCTATTACACAATTGAATCGTTATTTTCATTGACATTCTCGCGTTACAAGTTTAACGAGTGGTTTTCACAGTCAAATCCCATTTACGTCTCACTCGAGGTGAGACACGTCTGACATATCGGCGACTCGAACTCCTTTCGACGACGAGATTAAATCTACGGGACGATTCTGCTTAAGACGCGAGTTCAAAATGGCTGTCTGCGGTTCATCGGCGGCCTACACTTATCTTTCGTTACACGGCAAGAATTTTCGACAACTTTTAATGGACGTCCGCCGAACATGGAGTTTAAAAGTAGCTTTCCGTGGAAGGCAATCAGATTAAAGCTACCGTGTAATTAAGAGTTCTTCGGCTCGAATTCATTATGCGATTACGGGTATTTGGTTTCTTAACTTTCAGGTTAAAATATCAGGTTAATCGAGAGTTAAGACGCGCAATTAGCGTGCTTATCGAGATGTAATGAAGATCCTCGAATATCTCTAACAACGTTTAAGTAATGTTACGGTAAGGTCTCCTCGGCTTTAATCATCGAATTAAATTTCGTACCGATTCCGGGGAATTTAATCATACGTGGTAACATTCAGCGTATAAATTACGATCCGATTACTCCGCTATAAATCCTACGTAGAAAACGTGCAAAAACGCCCCCCGCTTTCAAAAAAAAAAAAAAAGAGCGAGATCTCCAAAGAAGCGATACGTTGCAAATATAAATAAGATGACAAAACGACATTCTAGAAACACGTACACACCGAAATCTGGTCATTATCTACATAGCATCGCGAAATGTAGAAAAGGTCGCGAAATTTCAGGAAGATTCTTATAAACGAGAATATATCCGAGAAGTACAGGAAAGAAAACGGATAGAAATGGATAAAACGAGTAGAACGTAAAGGAAGGATAGCGTCGGATTGCGTTTTCTTCGTTCGAAGAAGAAACGGCCTTCACACGCGTCGAAATCACCGTGGTGAACTCCGGCTTGTCGACCGAAAACTGTGATCGCGACGGCGAACGGACGCTCTTTCCCTGTTCCCCATTATCTTCGCAGGAAATCGGTTCCCAGGAAACTCAGGGTCGCGATGGAAACTGCAGAAACGCAATATCCGGCGGCTCGACTATTTTGGCGTAGCCGGTACCAAAACGAACACGCCACGATAATGGCCGCTGATGACGATCGTTTACATGCGCTCGTAATCGTCCTCGAGCACAGTCAGAATTTAAATATGCTCTTCAGGTTTCCAACGAAGCGCCGCAAGAAGAAGGAGCAACGCGGATCGCAATTCAGCGCCGGGAGGTCGTTGCACGCCAGGCCTGGCCGTTATTAAAATAAATTCATTAAGCCGAAACGCGGGGATCGCGCGAGTTCCCGCACCGGCGCGTCGTAAGAAATTCACCGTGTTGGTAGCGTGCAATTATATTGTCATTAGTGACGTCACGCGCGTAATACAACGCGGCTTCCTCCTTTTTTCCCCCCTTTTCCCCCGGACTCCTCTTCTTTTCCCTTTTCTCTCCTCTTCATTCCACCTGTGGCCGTTCGCACGGGGTACCATCGCGGAGGATCCATCTGGACGGAGATAATCCAACCACCACCTCGTGGCCCTTGATCATCGAACGCGTGTAACGTACGAGATATCGCGTAGTCGCTGCTGCCGCTTCGGAACTCGTTAACTCGTAATTTCCTGCGAGACGCCATTTCGCGCTCTTACGAACGCCGATCGAGTAAACCGAATGAAGGGGGTTGGATACGCGCTCTTTCGTGCAGGGGTTATACGATTTACGTCCCGGGACACGAAGATTTTTTCCTCTTTTTCAGGGTAATTTCGAATTTTCGAGTCCTCGACTCCGGATTTTCGAGTTACCGTGTAGTTCCGACGTTGGTTCGGATTTAATTATCACATTTAGGTAGCCTGTCGCTGAGCGATGATAGTTTCTTTTTTTTAAATCTATCGATTTCGCGATTCTTCTTCTAATATACGTAGGTATGTCGTTAAGCTTTCGGTATTTTCTTTTATTTCGTACTTTTTCCAGCCATCTTCCTTCCTACCGGTTATCCGGTCGTGATAGGTTTAAGGTTAATAAAGATTTACGAAACGGTATCGCGAGATTTATCGCGAGATGGATAAAAAAGTATGATTTATATACAGCGTTATATCGTTTTAACGAAGATATAACGAAGACGACGATAGATCGGTATTATCGCACAGCGGTAAATTACGCGAAACAACGTTTGGAACGATCACGCGTTTTTTTGAGACCATCGATCTCGATCTTTCCACGTAAATCCAGATGTAATGTATCGTAGTTCGCCTGTGTCTCGTACGCGGCTCAAATCGAAATTATTCAACGCGTAAATTAAGCCTGATTATGCGAGTCCGCGACATTGTCCTTTCCTCGGACGACCCCGAACCAAGTACGCGAACATTATGACTCGAGTGCGCCTGGTATAAGGACAAAGTGCGTAATGCGGGCATGTATAAACCATTAACAAGATTCCGCGATTAAAACGGTCGCTGGTCAAAAGCCAGGCATGCAGCGCGAGAAAGAAAAGACGAAAGGCTCTGTGTCGCCGATTCCATCACGGCCGATCGATCGATCGTTCGATCGGGATTGATTCGCTGGCCTGAAGCTCGTTAGCGAAAAAAATTCAATGAAAGGTGTTTAATATCGTAAATCGAGGTTGCCGCCGGCGGCGTCGTAAACAAAGAATTTGAAATTCAAATCGGACACGCATTAAGAGGGCAGCACGAGAGCCGGTGCACACGGTCGCGAGCGAAATTCACTTTTCGCGCGTAAAAACGGGCCTAAAGGGTCGCTAAGTGCGTCTAATTCGACTCGTTTTCGGTCGGAACGATCGGCTTTACGATCGTCCCGTGATACCCTCGGCCATCGTTCCACCCTGTTCTCCTCGTCTGGCGAGGGTCTCTCTGTTCGTCTGCTGGCTCTTATCCTCGTTGCTCCGAGATTCGAAGGAACGTCCCGATAATACCGCGCGCGACACCGAGGCCGAGGCGCGAGCGCAAGAAAAGCGAGCGTGCAAAGCCATGAAATTATGCAAATGCGCGCCGCTGCAAGGTGTTTGGATAATTGCGCGCACTGTCGGCTCCGCGCAGCCCTTACTTAAAATCACATCAGCGCGGTGCTCCCGGCCGACGACTCCTGCGCCCGCGACCAGCCTCCTCTCATCAGTGTCACCGCCCCATAACGCACACATCCTTCGCTCCGTTTATTACTCTTCTTGTCCCGTACCCTCTTAATCTCCTCCTCTCTTTCCCTCTATCTTCTCCACGGTCTTCTTCCCTACTTTCCTCTATTTTTCTCTATTTCTTCCTTTCCATCTGTACGCCTGCGTACGAGCCAGCATTTCCCAGAGAGATAAACAAAGAGGGATGTTTGATCAGAGGCAACGTTGTCTTCGAGTTAAGGCGTAATCATCGGTAATTATTTGCACTGGCTCCGTATTATGCCGGTTCGTGGGTAACCGATACGAGCATTTAAGCGAAAGATCGATAGGGTATAATAATTTCATTTCTTTATCGAACTCTATGGAAATATCGGGTTATACAACGTGTTGTGTATGTATTTAGGAATTAGGAATTATAATATGTGTATTTAGGAATTATTTCGAGACTTTTAACCTAATTTGTCCGACTGATTCTACGAATATCGCGAAATGTTACGGTTAGAAAAATATCGAGAGATATATCAGAGCGAAAATATATTACGTCGAGTAACGATGTCGGATTTCCGTGGATACTCGATTCCGATGGAAAACAAGAAGGCTTCTGTTCATCGCTGTACCGAGAAGCATCAATCAATTATGGCTGCAAGGATTTCTTCGTGCAGATTTAGTAGCTTAAAGGCGTGCGCGAACTTTATGCCGCGTAATTTATAAATAACGCTGCTTCGAGATTATACGAATTAGTATAATCAATATAAGCGTTAAGCGTCGCGACTGTAGTCGTTTTAACGTTCATTCGGCAGGCCGGAAGTAGCAACGATAGGGATCGATAGGGGATAGGGATTTTTCGAGTTATTTTCTGTTCTCTCCTCCGGTTACTTAAAATCGCGAAGTTAGTCGTTAATGTGCTCACTTTCGTTTTGCTTCCTCCGATGCTTCCTGGTTGAATGCTCCCCGTTTCGTAGAATCTCGTGAGGATCTTCGAGACGCATCCATGGGAGACCAGAAGTTGTCGCGATATATCGCAGGGTCTGACGCCGACCAAGGCGAGCTGCACGATCCTCTGACGAACGCAATCGGGCAATGGCCTCCCGTTAACAAACACACCACCCAATTGATTGACTCCTGCTTGACCTGCAACACCAAATAGTTCAACGTTCTCATTTAACCCCTGCTGAAGTTTCTTTAATGTTGTTTTCGTCGCGACTTTTTGAAGTTCGTCTCTGATTTAAGTAAATTGGTCTACCGTTCTTTTCCAAGTGACCTTTTGACACATTATAAGATTGATTAATATAAAACATCTAGCAAGCTTCACCAAATCCACTTCTTCCAATTTTACCATCTGCTAATCTTCATTCCAAGTTTACGTAGCTTCAGACACGCGATAAACCCCGTAACAACGCGATAGTAATCGACTCGTTAATTGGAACCTAACCCATCATTACGCATTCCACGACACAATCAACTAAAGCTTCGAAACGTCATCGTGCGGTTCTTGCAGTGGAAGGACGAAGAAGCGGCATGATCCGAGCGACAATCGCGAGAAGAAGCGTCGGTAGAGAGGAAAGAAATCGTCTAAGCTCGACGAAATTGAATCGTTAGGGAAACAAGAGACCTGAGGTAGGCGACACGACGCAGGTGCGTTCCTCCGACTTCCTTCTGTCTACCAGCAGCGATAATCCGCTAACGTTGCGGACGCGGTTTTTGGGTGGAGCGAGTCGGGCAGATGCGTTTCTTCGTGGCCTGTAATAATATTGGCGAGTCGGGTCGGAATGTGGAAAAGTAGGAAGGAGGATCGTTGCTGAAAGTTTCGACGTGCTCGCGTGCAGTCGCCATAGGAAAAGAGGACGTGTAATTATCCGCTGTTCCGTCGGCGGATGTCGGGCGTGGGCAAGAAGCAGAAAAAGGCACGGCGATGCTCGTCGAAATTGTTTTCCGCTAATTTTCAAACGTCGCCGGCCGATCCACGCGCGTATTACCGTTTTTACCAATTTTTCACGCACCGTACGCGAAATAAAATTACCGGGGATTCGCCGCGCCTATCTCCGCCTCGCTAACTCGCCGCGCCGTTGCTTTTGTAAACGGACACCGCTCATTTCGCACTGTTTTCCCGCGTACTAACTGCCCGATCCTCGTGCAGATAACGCGGCCTGCATCTTTCGATACCACTGATACGCGACCAGGCTGCGGTAATTCTTACCCGCCGCTGGTAGTTATGTCTCTTTTAATTGCTACAAAGTGAGCTTTCGTTCCGAGCGAGGATGTAACGTATCATTTAATGGTAGACCGGACTCGCAACACCGATTTAACCACTATAGGGTAGAGACGAATGTCGAGTTTTGGTCAAAATGAAGACGAAAGAATGCAAATCGATCGCTGATAGAGGAGACAAAACGAAAGACGTTTCAACCGTGTTTGCACGAGAGAATTATCCGGTTCACTGGCGCACTAGACGCGAAAGAAATTGTATCCCGAGAAGTTGCAAGTGTCGTTTACGCGAAATTACAGCAGTCGAAGATACGCGAATAGAGTTATTATACCAAGTGTTCTTGTACGATAATTAATAATGATTAGCAGGCACAACACGCTAAATCGACGAGCCAAGACACCAATTATCGGTCCGTAAATAAAGATCGCTACATAAAAAGATTTACAGTATACACTGTGTCGTAAGGAAAAATTGAGACAGCTGATTTAAAGAAAACTTTTCTGTGTAAACTTAAATGAAACAACTTGTATCTTTGCAAAATTCAAAGCATTCCAGTTTACTGTACACCTTCTCACAAACTAAGAAATACCAATGATTAATCGTTACAATTTCGTTAATCGGTGACCGAGTCTCGTTTGTCGATCGCAAAGGATCAACGTCGTTACATTTCCTATTACGCTGTCAAACTTCAACGAAATTCGGAACAGATGTTCTGGAAATAATACAAATAGATAAATACGTTCAATTGCTGTCGCCTTTGCTTGAAATCGGAGCTCATAGACAAGCCGATCGACGATCAAGAGCTGATCTATTCCATTGGAATAAACGCTTCAACTTCCTCTACGCGTGTCCAAGACGAATTAACCCATAACCGTTCGATTAATATCCAGAAGCCATCTGCCGTGGAAAATATCGCGAAATAAGACGTTTCGCCGGGACTGCGTGATTTAGAACAGGAAGTCGTGTTACCGATAATCGTCGGCAACAAACGCACGGGCCTTGATGAGTTTTAATATCGACGGGGATAGGCGGGTCGACGAATTCCTTCGATCCTCGATTTCCTCCTTTCGCGTTTCCTCTATTTTATGGACCACCGAGCTGCTCTCCACGGTGCTTGGACAGAGGTGAAAGACGAGGCGGATCGACGATCGATGAAATCGTCGCCCGTGTTCGAAGATCAAAAGAGGCAGGTCCGTAACCGGGATGGAATTATCATAATTCGCTACGCGTCCCGGACGGTGGGTCGTCCTCTTCGAGATTCCACGGTCACGCAGCTGCCAAATTTATGATATTCGCCGAATAAAGTCGACTTCGTCGTCCACCGTTTCGCATAATACCTCACGATTCGTAGGTCTATCTTCGCAACCGCCAGTTTTCGGACACAGGTAGCTTTTATATGTTTTCGGATGATTCTTACGTATTTTCGAATGATTCTTACGTATTTTCGAATGATTCTTACGTGTTTTCGGATAATTTTTACGTGTTTTTGAATGATTCTTACGTATTTTCGGATACAGTGCACGGAATTCGCATAGGGATACTAGATGTTTTTAGCGAAAAAAGGTACTTTGTTAATAAACTTTAAATAAGTGGATAGTAGGAAATAGTTAAAGAACAATAGGGGAAGTTTTAAACAATTTTTTCCCAGATTATCGTCACGGTATTTGCATGCATATACTCTGGGATTCGTCTCGCTGTAAAATTTATCGCAATTAGCAAAACCAAGATCAGTACCATTTTACATAACTTCGGTGTATTTTTCGCAAAGCTTTTAAAACCTTTGATTTGCACAAGAATGTCGTATTTATTTTTACTGCCTTTATCTCCAGAACACGATAATAAAATTTGCATGGGCACACTGTGATATCCATCTTACTGCGAAGTTTCTTAGTAAAATTATTACCATTCCCATATATTCATTATACCTTCCTGCAGAAGCTTGTAAAAATTTTGATTTACACTCATCTTTTATTTCCTTTTATTCGGAACAAAATTTGCATGAATATACTCCGTCATTCGCCTCGCTATGAAATTTCTTTACAATTCGCGAATCACAGGATCATTACCATTTTCTTACATTTTATAATTCGTTATCCGTCTTGTCGAAATCATTCTCGCCGAGAGTTTTAAAAAATTGCAATATATTTTTATCATCTCAACACGTGAGAAAAGGTTACAATGACTCACCCCGAGTCTCGGTTTTAAAAGTTTCTCAATCTCTTTCGGCACTCTCGCGTATATTTGTGAAATTTCTAAATCTAATAGACTCCGTCACGGTACCTTTCTCGTAGCTTTACCACGAAACCGTGGAAACGAGGTAGGCGAGGTCGCCGACGAGCGAAATTGCCAGCTTTCGAGGAATCGTAAAATCGTAATGCTCGGAGTAAAAACGTCGATCGATCAGCAATTTTATATCCGCGCGTTGAAAATCGCACGGCCACGTTTACCGGACATGGCGGACGCGCGTTGAAGCACACGCGGAGTAAAAATTTGAGTTACGCCGGCTTCAACGGCCTCCGCCTCTCTCACGGAGAAACGATGGAACCGTGGAAAGGGCCCGGACCCCGTCGGGACATTAAGTCCGCCGTAAATCAACGGTGGCTTACCGTTCGCGAGAGCTCCCTAATTCCCCGATCATTTTCGGTAGCCAACGATTACTTAACGGCATAATTATTGCCGAAATCTCTCGCGAATTTCTGCCGATTTCCGACCAGATCGTCTTGCATATGTAGCACGGAATGCAACACACGGATTCTTGCGAAATAGGAATCCGAGTGAAATTCACCGCGTGTGAAAATGGTAATGGCACGCTGTCCTGCGAGAAAATACACCTAATCAGAAAATTCTAATTTCCATGAGATTTTTTCAACGAAATTCTTTAACAGAAATTCGCGCGCATATACGGTACAATGAGTTTCACGCGAAGTATTTCTTTTATAGCCACTTGAGAAGATTAAATAATTTTTATGTACAGGAAATCGTTTTGTCGAAACGATCCGAATAGATCATTAATATTCCAACGGGTTTCTAAATAAAATTTGTCTTCGGAATTTTCTGTACACCAGAGTGATAGAAAGTAAGAAATTGATTATAAGAAAATTATCTTTAAAGGAGAGAAAAATGATGAATGGAAATTAATAATTGATTTACCGATTAATGAATACAGGTAAATTTATCTGGAAGATCAGAAGATAAAGATATTACGATAAAAAATGAATAAGTAAACGTAACTTACGATAAATAATTTTCTTAAAATCAGCTATACATTTAATTTCCAAGCGTTAACAACGATATATGTATTCCACGAATGGCAGTTATACTCATTCGATCCACATCCGTTTCCAAAAACTGGTTATCTCCCCGATAAAATAAAGCTTGCCGACTGCGTTCACGTCGAACAGCCGGAAATAGCAACGACTGCGTAAGCCGCGTGCGTAAATACACGAATTTTTGTGAAATTCTCGAATTAACCGGCTCGTCTGGCCGATGGATTTTTAAAACGGCGAAAAATCTTGCATCCGAGATCTCGTTCTTTACAGTTACGTAAATTACACGTTGAGCGAGTTCCTCGTCGAATGATCCAGATCGGCAATTACGAGGAAAGAAAAGCGAAGAAAGGAAAGCGGGGAACGTCCGAAAAAGAGCCCGATAGTAATAAAAGAAACACGCGGGACATAGGCAGTCGACGTCGGATGATTTAAGGCGGTCCCCATAACAGCGGCGACAAACTTTTCGGCACGTTATTACGAAGAAATTACATTAAAAAAAGGGGGAGAAATTCTCGCGTGTCGATCCCTCGTTATTCATCGACGATATCCGACACCGGTGCAACGATTTATTCGGCTTTATCGGCAATTATTATTTCACCTCCTTAAAAATCCTGTCGCACGTACCCCCTTCTCTCTTTCTTCTCTTTCAACCGTGCGATCTGTCTGTCTTTCTCTTTTCTACGGTGCTCCACGCACGCTTTCCTGCGTTCTCCTCCCTCCTTCCTTTTCCTTCTATCCCCGGTCGCCTTAATTTTGGCGCAACACGGTAAAAAGAGTGTCGCTTCCTGTTCCAGCCTCGAGGATCGGCCGAAATTACACGCGGCCGTAGCAGCGACAGACCGACACGACCGCGGGCCAAATTATTATTACGGCAAAAACCGAGCAGGAAGTTGTCCTTATCTTTATAAAAATCTCGGGGCGAAACGCGAAATTGCGCGAATAAATGTCGGATTCCCGCGGTACTCGTCCTCGCCGTGCAAGACGAAGGTGCGAATTTATCGAGCGTGAAGAACGTCCAATGGAGGATCGCTGGATCCGCGAAAAAATGGCGGAACATTCGATATCAAATCCGTTATCGTGGTTTTTCCTTTACACTTTAGTTCTTTGGGTTTGACGAAGGATCACTTTTGCACAGTGATTTTTTTCCATCGTTCTTGTTGGCGAGTTAGGTGTTTCAGTTTGTTAATTCAATCGGTTTCTTAAACCATTTGCATCATTAGGCGGAATAATCCGCACTCGATAACTGTTGCTTACTTATTTTAACCCTTTGTACTCGAGGGCTCGGAGACAATGCAAATAATTTTCAGTTTTTAAACATCTTCGTGCAAATATTCCGATCCAAATGCGGAAATTTTTATTTCGAATTTCTTTCTCCACATTCGTGTCACATTGAATATTTTTTCTCTAGCCAAAAATTCGTCGAGCGCAAAGAGTTAAATTTATTTATTACACAATTATGTAAAAGAATAAATATTTATTCTATAGCATCATATAGAATGATATTAATATATGCACAATTTCTGGATCAAATATAAACATGAGTTCATTTGTTACGCTTAATTTCAATGAGAATCTTGAAAGACTCCTTTCAGAGCAATAATGCAAATGGGTTAATTGTCGGTTTCTTTGGACGAAGAATTAGAAAACTGATGAAAAATATTGACTACCGTCGATTTCAGATTACTCCTTTTCACGAATTGAACGAGAATTAAGGATGAGACGAAGGATGAGATGAAAGAGAAGCTTTCCCATCCAGGTTATCGATTAAATCGTATTTCAATCAGAAATTCCATCAGGTATAGAATAGAAAAATGTATAAAGGGTAATTTCGATGTTTCGAGATGTGACAGCTTTCTAAATTTCTCGAGACCTGAGGTATGGACATTAAGCATAGTTGATTAAGAGAAAAATTCGCGCTAATACATAAACCTCGTTTGCGTTCGATAACAACCCTGTTTAGTGTAACGACAACTAGCACGAAAGTACGAACCGCTAGAATATATCTATAGGACGAAATAAATCACGGTGCGTTTAACCCATTGACTGCCAACTACGAAAATTTCGTAGTAAGCGTCTGTAACAAAACTGCCAGCAATTACAAATAGCAATTTGAGTTAGGAATTATTATAAAGGATGAATAAAAAATGTATATAGCGTAAAGAACATATTGATTATCAATTTTTCTTATTAAAATTATTATTAAAACTATTAAAATTGTAACTTAGACGATTGGAAGACTTAAACAACTTCGTGTTTTCTTTAACACTAGATTTACGGGAGCCGTCAATTTGACGGATGGGTTGCTTTACTTATACGATTTTAACAGATTTAATTAACTTTTAATTAACGTCCGGTGGTTCCACATTGGTGCCACGCGAAAACTATCGGTTAAGTGCCAATGGTTACAAAAAAATCTTATACTTATTTACCTCTCACAATTTCGAGAAAATGGAGAGACAGGATTGAGACATGGGAACTGACGATAATATTAGTAAACAAAAACCTCGAAAAACCGCCGGTGAAAAGCGAAATGATGTAAGTCAGTTCTACGGATGCAACACGAAAAAATCTAGAATAGACGTGCGGACGGCATAGTATTAAGTCTGTTAATATTGCGATTGTTTTCAAATTAAACCCATCGTTTGTTTTTTAAAGAAAATATGTAGTTTTCTTTACCCTAAATCTGACTGGTGTCCGTAGAAATAGGTATACAAAAAACCGCCAGTGAAAAGCGAAATGATGTAAGTCAATTCTACGAACGCAACACGAAAAAATCTAGAATAGACGTGCAGACGGCATAGTGTTAAGTCTGTTAATATTGCGATTGTTTTCAAATTAAACCCATCGTTTGTTTTTTAAAGAAAATATGTGGTTTTCTTTACCCTAAATCTGACTGGTGTCCGTAGAAATAGGTATACAAAAAACCGCCGTAGTGTTAAAATAAAACCATGGCACCCAGGGCAAGACGCGTAAAATTTGCGTGGCAGTCAATGGGTTAACGTAAAAAGCGGAGAAAAAATACGAGACGCACATTGAAAGCGACTTTGACACCTCTAAATCCACGTGGAAGAGTATGCGGACCATAATCGGACATGAATGCGAGGAGAACAAGGACGACGATTAAAGGTGGATTTTTCGCACAGGGGAACGGAAACGGATCTTTCACGCTGCATGGCGAAACTGAAGGAATAAAAGGAAGGCGGTCGAAAACGAGGCGCAATCATCATGAATCAGTATATAACTTTAATTGCTCGTATACCACTCGAAGGGCGAAATCTCGGACGAGGGATCGAATGCTCGGTTGATAAGGCCTGGCCAGAACGAAGCGGGACTAATTGTAAGAGAGAAAAGAGGAAGAAGAAGATGGGAAAAAAAGGTATCCGAAATCCTGCCGTTGCATACAGACACGTAACGTGTAGCCCATAAACTAGCAGGGGTAAAAAGATATTTATGCGACGGTTGGAGCATAAGGGAGAGCGCGAGGGGGTTGTATCTTTGGATACATAATAATGGTTAGCTTAGAATTAGCGAACTAATGCGAGCGAGCGCCGATCGCTATCGAGCTTGCCATTTAGGCCCTAACCAAACTATACACCTGCCTACCTGTAATCACGATCCATCTACGCTAACAGATTTTTTCTCTCTCTCGATCCTCCCTTCTCTCTTCTCACTCGCGTACGAGAGACACGCGAGACTCTCTCCGAAGCTGATCCTAAATCGCATGTATTCGTAATTGAAATGTACGGGCGATACTTACCCCCTTCGGTATAGCTCTCTTTGGACCAGCGCCGTGTTAACAGCTAATTGGCTCGTTAATGGTTGCTAACTTTTTGACCTTGTTCACCGGATAATTTCGTTATTCATCTAGGGATGCTGCGTGTATAGTTAGAACGAGAATCGATCTCATGATCGGCATTGAATTTGCGCAAAACACGAGTTAGCGGATTAGAAAATCACTGCATCACGAGTTTCGAAATTTTACGTACTCTTCATTAGACGTCTAACGTAAAAACTTGAAGCAGGTAAAAATTGCCAGGAGACGCGTGGAAGATCTATGATACTAAAAACGTTCGAGCACGAGGGAAATGAGGTGAGGCTGAGGCAGAGGGGCCCGGGAGGGGCCAGACAGTGCGATGTAATTAAACTCGTTTAATAACAGGTCCATAGATCTCGGCTCTCGATTCGCCGTATAAAATTCTTCGTTAATTACTGTCAAACTGGCTTCCAAATCGTAATTTAGCCGATGCCTCGAGCCACCGATCGTTCGCGGAGCGGTTCCCTGTGAGATTGAGAGAGACGACGCTATGGCGTCGGTGGGAGAAGGACCGGGATGGAGAGAGAGAGAGAGAGAGCGAAAGAAATGGCGCGGGCGCGCGTGCAGAGAGGCGAAGAGAGAGGGAAGGAGCGATTTTAATTTTTACCGGCGATCGCTCGGAACGACTCGTCTTCTGATCTCGCCGACGGTAGCTGACCTCGTGCTAAATGTCCGAGAAACGATAACGAGAGGCTAGCCGTGTCGTTGCATAAATCGGAGAGAGCCGGTATCCGCGTTGTTGTATTAGTGCCGCTAATACGTCGGTTAGTTGATATTTTCTGGATCCTTCTTCGAAGCATTGGACATTTTATAGCTGCAAGAGATTTTCGAGAGAAGATCGAAGAGATCGAAGGACGAGGAGGGTTTTAACCCTTTGCTCTCGACTCTCAGTCACCATTCGTTTTAATTCCATAACTTAAACACGAAGCGATAATAACTATAAGATAAATACACGCTAAGTATCAAAATAAAATAATTCCGCTCGTTCCAAATCTAAACGTATACTATTTCTTACATATTTTTACATAAAAGGTACTACAGAGCTTATCGAAACATAAAGAAAACTTCTTCATAGCAAAAAAGTCTTCGAGGTTTACGAGACCCGTAAATTTGACGGATCGGTTGCTCCAATTATTCGATATCAATTGATTTAATTAATTTATATTAAGTCTGTTAATATTCCGATTGTTTTCAAATAAAACCCATCTTTGTTTTTTAAAGAAAATACGTGCTTTCCTTTCCCCTTAAATCTGATGGGTGTCCGTAGAAATAATTATACAAAAAACGCCCGTAAACCTAGTGTTAAGTAAGGTTACTGGTCTTGAGGTACAGAAGTTCGCGAAGGGGTTGAATTTACCCTTTAGCTGGCAACTGTGCGATAGTTTTGGTTCGAATCTCGACGAATTTAACCAACGATTCGTCCAACTGTGAAAAGAAGCAGGGTGTAACAGCAAGAGAGGCAATCCAATGAGAACATTGCAACGATATCGAGAAAGACAAATGAATGACGATTAAAAAAGCAGTGCAAGGGCGCAGAAAATTCTTTGTCCGCCAATGAAAAAGGAATACCGCGAGAGAAATATGAACAATCGAATAAATAAGCACAAGGACGTCAAAAAGCGACTGCAGCAATGAAAAAAGCAGCGCAAGGGCACCGAAAACACACGCGATAGAAATCCAATTTCATAGAAAAGCCTGTATCTTCGAATAACTTCGAATCTCTGAACGATTTCCTAAATGAAGCTTGAAAATAAATCGTTTATCGCGAGTATTACGAATTTCCGATAAAAATATATCATAAAACACATTCATATACATATATCGAAACATTAAAAACCACAAGAATTTCTACAATCGTATAATAAATATCTCCTACAATTGTTTCAAAATAATTTTATGTATACGAATTTTGAACGATTTGGGTTAGCTTTGAGTTAGGTGAATTTAACCGTAACAGTATAAACATATCTATAAAAAATTTGTTTTCGTATCTCTTCGTGTGATTTGGGTGATTATAATTGCAGGAAATATTCAGACGAAACACCCTGTATTCGTTTATCGCATCTTCAAATAAAAATAAAAGGAAGAAAGAAAGGAGAGCTAGTCGCTTTTGGACTCACCTGTATGCGGCATATTGATCCAAGGATTTCCGCGATAATCTGCAACAGAAACGAGAGCGGTTCATTAACGAATGTAGATCATTTGCAATCATCGGTCGATTCTTTACAGCACGCAATTATTGCGAGCGCGTTGGTCCGTTTTACAGCATAACGATGCCCATATTTCGTACGTGTACACCGGCTGGCATGTATGCGCGCCAGTTTACGGGAACATAGGCCTTTGCTGTTAATGAATTTAAATGTATTCAAAGGGCGCGCTTGACGCTTGACATGGCAACCCTTAAATATGCAACCGTACCACGCGGCAAAATATTATCGCCGCCCGGGACCGTGACTCTCATTCCGTGAAAATAATTCCGTAATCGCAGGTGAAATTGAGCCCACCTCGATATTCGCAATCGGCGCACGTATCGACGATTTTGCCCGACGACAAACGTGTAAAGGCGCGTGTAATTCGATGCATGAGCCCGTCGCAGAATTCGTGTCGAATTAATCTCTCAACGTTTAAGGCGAGGTGAAAATTACGGAATTCTTCATCGAATAAAGTTCTTCGAAATTTAAATATTTATCGATATTATTCGCCTGCCAATTCACGTAAATCGTTTTAAATTGTCAGTTAACGGAGTTAATCGGTTAAACAGGGATTATTTCGCTGCGTCTTTTTACACTCCTCGCGGAGGATTGTTGTAACGCGTCGGATTATGGATAATTTACGTTGTCAGTGAAGAACTTCGCTGTTTTCCGGGCATATGTGGTAAAAATTTGTATTTTCAGCATGACGAAATCTTTGCAGTGTCGTCATCGCTTGGTCGCCATTCGACAAGGATATCAAAATTCGCTGTCATCTTTAAAAGGTATCATCGAAATCGTTAGTTCATTTTCCAAAGATTAAAAACGAACTGACGTATTAGACCGACCAATAATTGTAAGCCAATTACAAACGGGGAGGATTCGAGACGAAACTAGAAATTCCAGAAAACCTGCCGTGAATTATAAACATTGATCAACCGTGATTTCTCTATCCTAAAAAGCATAGGAATCGTAAAGCTTCGCAATTCTCAGCGAGTTCCTCAATAAAACCTTTAGTCAAAACAAGTAACGGTGGAAACGTTCTATAGATTTAACTATTACTAAAAGTTCCTTCCTGGTCACGCAATAGCTTCCTCGCCGAGCATTTCGAGACATGCTCTTCATGAGCTTACAAAAGTACTACTTCAATCTCGAAATTACAAGCATCCGTACGTAAAAGAAATTTAATTCCTTATTTAATTCCTCGAATACTATCAACGTACTCTGTTGTACATGTAAAATCTTCTTTTCCCCTGTACAGAACATTGAAATCACTTTATAACACAAGATCCTTCCAAATCTTTTATAAACACATACACAAACAACTTTCAACATCCATAAGATTCGGTAAATCAACCTCATCCTAACGTTAATCTTTTCGTCATATAGAAACGAACGCATAATCTTTCTTCCACGCAATCTTATGTTTCTGGGAAATAAAATATGAGAAGATGTAAGGTAAAATTTAGAGAAAAATTAGGTATCTAGAAATAAGAGAAAAATCGGAGAACAGTCGTTTCGTTTGTCTCGGTGGAGAGGTTGGCAACGAAACGGAAAGTCGCAGCATCGATGATCGAAAGGAGAGCAAACTCCTTGTGGGTGTGTCGGTGGCGACGGCTGGAGAACTGTAAAGAGATCGAGCGGTAGCGGAAAACTACGTGGAATGCGTGCGTAGCGTGGCGGGTGGCGTGTACTTTGTGATGCAAATTAATGCGCGATTACCAAAGCACCCCTACCCCCGCCGGTTCCGTCCTGCGCCCCCCTTTTGCTTCCTCGTCGTTACCCTCGCCTGGTTCGTGTCGAGGTCCCCGGGTAGCGGAGCAAATGGCCACGCGGCTGTGTTCGTGAACGGCTAGCCACGGTTTCAGGTGTATTCTCGGCTACGTGCAACGAGCACCAGCTCACCCCGGTCACTCGATGCCTACCCACGCATTAAGCCTGCTTACACGCTCGCTACCGCTCCCCTAATCTGATGTAACTATTACACGTTACGCGGCTGCACGGTCGCGCTATCGACGGAATTATTCTTCCTCCTGTGTTCCTCTTCTTCGTCCTTACCTTCGTCGTCTTCGACCGGCTTTCCATTATCTGCGTCTCCTTCGTCGCCTTCGTACTCTGCGTACTTGTCGTTCTCCTCGACGTTTTCTGCGGTTTCGTTCTTCTCTTCGTCGTCTTCGTTGTTCTCCTCGACGTCTTCGACGTTTTCTGCGGTTTTGTCGTTCTCTTCGTCGTCTTCGTCGTTCTCTTCGACGTCTCCGACGTTTTCTGCGGTTCCGTCGTTTTCTTCGTCGTCTTCGTCGTCTTCGACGTTTCCTGCGGCTTCGTCGTCCTTTTTCGACGTCTTTGACGTTTTCTGCGGTTTCGTCGCTCTCTTCGTTGTCTTCGTCGTTCTCCTCGACGTCTTCAACGTTTTCTACGGTTTCGTCGTTCTCTTCGTCGTCTTCGTCGTTCTCTTCGACGTCCTCGACGGTTTCTGCGGTTTCGTCGTTCTCCTCGATGTCTCCGACGTTTTCTGCGGTTCCGTCGTTTTCTTCGTCGTCTTCGTCGTTCTCCTCGACGTCTTTGACGTTTTCTGCGGCTTCGTCGTTCTTCTCGTCGTCTTCGACGTTTTCTGCGGTTTCGTCGTTTTCTTCATCGTCTTCGTCGTTCTTTTCGTTGTCTTCGACGTTTTTTGCGGTTTCGTTCTTCTCTTCGTCATCTTTGTCGTTCTCCTCGACGTCTTCGACGTTTTCTGCGGTTACGTCGTTCTCTTCGTCGTATTCGACGTTTCCTGCGGTTTCGTTCTTTTCTTCGTCGTCTTCGTCGTTCTCCTCGACATCTTCGACGTTTTCTGCGGTTTCGTTCTTGTCTTCGTCGTCTTCGACGTTTTCTGCGGTTTCGTTCTTGTCTTCGTCGTCTTCGTTGTTCTCCTCGACGTCTTCGTCGTTTTCTGCGGTTTCGTTCTTCTCTTCGTCGTCTTCGTCGTCTCTACGATGATTCTCGGTGAAGTGGTTGACAACTATGACTAATTCATGATGAAACGTGTTAACGGATGTAGGGTTCGAGAGATGTCGAAGAGATAGATCGAGGGTCGATATAGATGCCGAGTGTTTAGACGTTCGCGTGTCAGCAGGATGAGTCGAGGAGGAGGTAATTAATTATCTCTGGTCGTGAGAGAAGATAATGAAGTTTGTACAATGATATTGTTCTGTTATACAGTAACACTGATTTTGGTAAAATTAGTATCGATTTTTATCGTACCATTTTAATTACTATTATCGTATTTTTGTACATATTCAAGTCAGTGACTCTACCATTGACGTACGTTTTAACTTTTATCATTCTATTTGTAACGAGGTGTTTTTTTCTTCAAGGTACAGTATCGATCTTGCAATGGGAATAAAAATGACGAAATTCGTTGTACCGTCTGGAATCGATATCGGAACGAAAGTAAAAATTGCGAGACACGTAATTTTTTTGTCACCCCTTTTACTTTCTCGCAGCTGCACTATTTCGAATCGAAGTTATCGGACAGGTATGAGAAAAATGGACGTGGTTAAGACGAACGTGAGACCGCATCGTGTATCGGCGAAAATTCGAGATTCGCAAGAAATCGAGAATGTCGTATTCGAGCTGGCGTCCCGCGAGAAAACGAGTCGGACATTTTTGTCCTGCATCCGTGCAAAGACCTGGAAAATTGACGGTGCAAAGTTATTACGCCGTCGACGATCGCTATCGAAAAAACTCGACCCTACGTATATGGCGTTTGTAAAGTTCGCGGATACCAAATTCCATCACGAAGCGATTTCAAGGTGTCAAGCGTTACTCGTTAAAAGCAGCGTTTGCAGTTGCACGAAACGCAGTCACCCTTTATTTGTTCGCAGACATGACCGCGAAGAAGAGCGCAACGTGACAAGTATTAATCTAATTGGATCGATCTCCTTGATAAATCCTCGTCCAATGCTTTCCAGATTTCTACAACTTTTATTTATAATAATAATATCAAAACGATATTTTTCTTTCGCAATCATAATACCGATAACATTCGATATATCGACATACGAATTTGAATAGAAGAAAAATGGGAACTTTTTCATTCNAACGTGACAAGTATTAATCTAATTGGATCGATCTCCTTGATAAATCCTCGTCCAATGCTTTCCAGCTTTCTACAACTTTTATTTATAATAATAATATCAAAACGATATTTTTCTTTCGCAATCATAATACCGATAACATTCGATACATCGATATACGAATTTGAATAGAAGAAAAATGGGAACTTTTTCATTCACGCGTCATTTTTCCTTATACAGTCGCAAATATGTGCGAGTAATTATATGAAAGTAGTCTAATTACGAGCCAAGAATCTGAAAGAAATTAATTATTTACTTAGTTTCTACCACGTTCGTTAATTATATAATTTTCCAAGACGCTTTCCTAAACTTCCATTTGTAATAAATTATTACAATAAACAACCTAAACCCAAATTCAAACTGTACGAGGTAAAAAGTATAATCTTAAAACAAAAAAAGTTCTGAAAAAATTGGAGAAAATTTTCGTTCGACCATTTTCACGATTCATCTAAATTGCATCTCGATCGGCAATTAATCCGTGAAGTTGTTCACGAGGGAACATTGTTGAACCGCGATCTCCATTACGGATAATTGGCGACATTAAGCATTCACGGTGCAAAACGCTTCCTTCATTCCAGCTAGAAAGAAATTAGCCGGGATTTTCTTTCGTAGGCGGCGCGGGGTCGCGCGCGATTCGAAAGGATGATCGGAAATTCCGAGGCGGCGGAGTTTCTCGTCGAACAGCGGTCGCCACAATAAAATATCTCGGTAATGAGGATTGAACGATTATTATAAATCAAACAGGCCCCGGCAACGCGGATCGTTCGCCGCATTTCTCGCGCGCCACGTGTTTTGCCGGTGTTACTCTCTCGTGAACACGTGTCCCGCCTCCCGCTTTATTTCTTCCTTCGTCCTGTCCTCTCTCGTCGTCGTGCAACCGCGGTACGTGCAAAAGTGACGTACGAACCGAACGCTTGCTCACCGACACGCTGAATTTTTCTCCCGGCCCTCGAGGGGCCGAGCTCTGAATTTCTTTCGGCCACGCTACGATACCGATGTTTCAATTACGCTACCCGGCCGAAACTCGCGCCTAAAGGCCTGATGGACGTCGCGGCAAAAACAGGGCGACCAGGGGCGTGCAGAAATTGTGAAAACGGTGAAATTCGACCGGCCGGCCAAGCGGAATTTTAAGCAAGCACAGGAGGTGTGCTCGCGCTTTAAATAACGGAGAATCTCCATTAAAACCGTCTAAAATACTATATTAAATCGTGTGAATATTTTTGAAAAGAAAGTACTTTATTTCTTCGAAAATATGCGAATGGAATATTGTCATTTATTAACCCTTTGCACTCGAGTGGCTACTGTCAGTCACCATGAAATTTTGAAGACCCATATTAATTAATATATTAAATGTAAGATGATATAACAATATGCGAAATATCGAAATTAAATAATTCCAGGTGTTAATTATTGTACGATTCTCTATTTACCACTCAAAAAAGTAACGTCAGTTTTATAGCAGAAAATCTGTAAATTTCTACTTTTCTTTAGCCAGAAAATCGCCGAGTGCAAAGGATTAATTAGTGGTTTATTCGAAATGCGTTACAGTTAGACGTGCCAAAGTTTGTTAAAAGCGAATAAGTGTGTTTAGGAAAGAAGTACATTTCGTTTACAAATATTCCGAATTCTTATCGTATTTCGTTTTACACTACGTTAATCGTTTTCGTTAAAAATATGATACTCGCTTTAAAAAGGCAAGGTATTTTATTTCACATGTGTAGAATTAAACGATAGAGAGAAATAGAATACATACTACCAATCACGGTAATTCAGGAACTCGGGATTAATATGTAACTACGGTGACATCGATGCCAGCATAAGAAGGTATCCAGCATGGGATCAACAAAATTCTAAATTATCTCTTCTCGAAATACAGTCTACCAATTACTCAACTACAACCCCATAAACTAAAGACTCCTTCCACTCCTACTAATCTCGAAAGGATATTCTCGAATTTCAATTTATTCGATTCATCTTCTCCAATCACGCTCAACCCTTCTAACACTTGCGATCTATCGAAAAGAGACTTTCGAAGAATCATTTTTAGACACTTAAAAGCGAAAAAATATAAGACACCATCACTTATACTCTCGTGAAGCGTCGTTCTGCGTAAATCTCGTACACGAATCTCCTTATCTCGAGTATCGATGAAATCACGATTGACCAGATACGAAGGAAGAAAAGGGGGGTTGGTAGACGGTTTTCCTCGTCACACCTTGTTTTCAGCTCGTCCGGTCGTGGAAAAGGTTCGATTTGAGAACCGCAGGCGGTAAATCGCCGGTAAGGTCACGCTTTTACGTGTAAGCCCTAAGCGAAATCTAGTTTTTGTTTATTCATTAGGTTACCCCGCGCTTTAAGTGGTACGTGGAGAAGGCTTGCCCCGACACAGCGAACGCTACACCGCGGCCAGGGTGGTAGCAGGGGACGGGGGTGGACCGCCGTATCTCCGATATGCCACCAGCCATAAAAATCTGAATATATTAGGCCTACATGCACACGACATCTCGCTCGGATCGTGAACACGTTACCCACGATAATCTATGCTCGTTTCTAGCACACTTTAACACGTTTCTGCGTACACACTGGCTACGGCTACCGCGGTTACTGCCTCACGCTAGCTTCTTCCTCTTTATCCCTATTTTCCTCTTCGCAATTTTCTTCCTCCGCGACCTTCGTTGGTTACGCGTCTTTCGATTTTTCATAATCATTTCCAGCTGGATCTACCGATTCTCGACGATGGTGACGAATTTCGACGTAATCGAGGAAATGATTCTGATGAAGTATCTTCAGAGTTGTCGACGCGGAATTATTACTATCTTTATCAATTAGTATCGATGAGGATACACCCTTTGGGACGCAAATTTAGAGCGAAGATTCTATTTCCGTTGAAACGCAGAAACCGCATCTGTGGATCACCGATCTATACCTCGTGTCGTTTGATATTCGTTTCTTATTCGTTCTCGTAATTCTGCTGGATGATTTGTGATTATGATTTTTATGTATCTCTATAAAAAAGTGTATTCCGTTACGTTTAATTCACTCGCGGTGTCGGGGTGTAGAACAATAGCGGATATTGAAAGTACGTTAATTCCTCTCATGGAGTATTATAAGTACTCGAAGTTTCGAACCCTCTTTTACTAACACTCCGTATCCACGTGTATTCGATAGAAATTTGAAATTTGATTGATATTTGATGACGATGAATCGTCATCGTGGTGGTCATTGTGGAACTATACGTTTAACCCTTATCGGTGAACGATACTGGAGCAAACATCGCGTCGCGACATTTGCGCTTCGATACACGTGCGGAAACGGTGAAAATCCGTTTGGCGCGACGGAAGGAGGGTGAACGAAGGCCCAATTATTTCCAGCGAAAGAAATTCATAATTTGGCGGTATTTAATCGGTAGCACGAAGGACGCGAGTACATCGTGTCGGTGATTTGTGGAAGGAACAGCAAATGCCGAGGTACGTGGAATATTTTCGGGGCCATGTCGCTCAAGGTTATCCGAATCGACGGTTGTCGCTTATCGGCAATGTCGGCCGCAAGCACGGATTTAGCGGAATCTCGATTTTTCTCCCTCGAATATATCGAAGGCGAGCACAAGAGGCCTGGTGAGCTTTCGAGAGCGCGGCGAGGCAACGAGCAAAAAGGGCGGACAGGGGACTGGAGGGGGGTAATTAGAATAATTCGGGCCGCTGTGGTTCACGCCACACGGACGAATTTGCATTTTAAATGAAGCAATGGCGTGTCAGAGGCCCCCGGTGCGCCGGCCAAGCAGAGCGGCAGAACTTTGTGTTTTATAAGGAACTTTAATATTTATCGCGTATATCCAAACCGAATAAACGCGTGTACGTGTGTGCCCGTATACTTGGACGGGTACACGTACACAAGGATACCCGTGTCGCTCGTTTATATACGTGTACAAGGATTTTTCACTCCAAATTCGTCATTTTATAATACCTATTCACATCTCTGCGAGTTATCGTACTTCGTTTCGCATAAAGATATTCTACCGACGATTTTCGAGGTATCCATCGGAATTAACATATCGCTACTAAAAACAAAGATATTATCGCGATTTTTCCTTTATTTTATAGCGCAACGAACGTGTTATAGTTTTACACGGAAGAGAGAAGGAAGTTATTTTCAATGAGTAAAAGTTAATAACTTTTGTATGCTACGAGATAAAATTATAGTATAACGAACTATATAACGCGATTACCTTGGCAATCTTCAATTTTTCAGTTATAAAAGCCACGATAAAAAGTCGTTTTCATGTATATGCTAAAACACGAGAGAACAACGAGAAGTGGCGTTCGATTTTTGTCAGGTTGATTATATTATATACATGAGAAAACTCGAAATACTCGGTCCACCCTGTATATATATAACGACGAAAATGTCTTGTTTCTTTAATAAAACCGCAATTCCAAGTGGCTCGGTTTGCGCAAAAGTAACCAAGGTGAATTCGATTTGCGAGAAAACCAGATAGATATTTGATCCATGAAAGGATGAATTAAATTGAAAATCCTCGGTATACGTATATACGAAATATATACGCGTATGTACATGTACGCACACGCGAGTATATTCACGGCTTCCTTCTTTGGACGCAGTCATGGGCAATTCGATCGTCCATGCTCGCGTTCTTCCTTTCTTCTTTAGCCGATGGAAAGAACCGGCGCGGCACTGTTTCTCTCCGCCATGCCGAGACCCCTAACGGTGGATCGTTATCGCGTAATTAGCGCCGCTGATTTTCGTGTTATGTCATTGACACGCATACGACCGCACGATGATACCCTTCATTTCGGGTTATCGAGTCCCTCCGGTGGGAAGAGGCGACTCGCTGCCGATTCCGAGCAACCACAGGGACGTGATTTGGCCACGGTCACACGTGTTCCTTCTTTCCTTCCATCTGTCGTTTTTCCTTTCGTCGGCCCACCGCGATAATGCTATCTTTTCGTTTGTTATTATTCCGAGGAAATTCCTTTCGCTGGCATTTCGACACCCTGAGATTTCGGGAACCCGACGCCCTTTAGAAGCATGGGAAATTTTTGATTCGTCGCAGCTCCACGATTCGTACAACTACACACGATATTTTTCCCTTTATTATCCCGAAGAAATTGGTTTTATTGGGATTTAGATTGAGATTTTAGGAATTTAACAGTTATATTTTATTTTAATTGTAAGATTATTCGTTATAGATCAATGGGAGATACGTTTGTACTGATTTAGATGTTTGGTAAAACGATAGTCACGTTTTATACAGACTTGTATTTCGTTGTTTAGTATTTTAAATAAGATTGGAGGGTGCTTTTTATTTACGTGATTTTGTAATTCGATCACGAACGGAGGGTAATTGGAAGATAAGGAGTATACGATCTTTGGAGTATCATTTTCCAATTTATCTTTTCGAAAGCTATCGTAGATATTCGAACTAGGATTCGTTTCAATGAAACAGAAGAAAGTCCGATAAATTGTTTAACCGTTACGGTATTAAATACGAATTATGTTTCCGTATATTAAAATATAGATGCACAACTTGAATCGATATTTCGAAAATTTTCTTTTAACGGAATAATTTTATCGCGAGTCCTTTCCGCATCGAAACGAAGCTCGATTAAGAAAGGTGGATTCTACGATACTTGTAACTGCAGGAGAACAGTTAGTTTGTAAATTACAGGGGTTATCTAAATGAATGGATCTACTTGAATAACTTTGTACTCATTAAAATATTCCACGACTTAGAACTCCAATAAGTTATGCAAATCACCGTCAAGGAAACGCAACCTTTAACAAACAAACAATACACAGCTTACGTCCGAAAACTATTCAAAAAATCGCGGTGTATTTAAGGCAGAAATAAAAACATTGCCATGAATTCGATTTCGCGGACATTAACCATATTTCCACCTCGACATTTGATCCATTTAATCGTATTAATCTCGAATATCAACCTTAACATTGATATCCTCTGTTGGTGAAAAATCTAGCAATAAAAATGCGATAATAATCCACGTACCTGTCGATTTTTTTCTTCAGCAAGAACCTCTTCCGCTTCTCACCCAGGAGATCTCGAACACCTCCACTGCTGTGTCTTCTTCTGCTCGCTTCGAAACGGTTCCGGAAGTCCTTTAATCTTCCACTTTTTCTATCCGCGTGGACACCATAATTTTCGCCATAATTCAGACACCGATCTTCCGTGACACTTTTGGCAGCAGGAAGCGATTCCGCTTTCACGACGTTTGGATGCGCGTTGCGGCAGGAAGAAGGAGAAATCAGACTCTATAATGATATACCTACGACGCGTGACGGCCACGAGGAGTTTCTCTCTCCGCTGGATGTTCGCGCGCGTCGTCAAAGGCCGACACGTCGATTGTCTGGTTAATGACTCGCGATCAACGCGATCGTTCGGTAGGACGCAGGCTAAATGTCATCCCCGAGCTGGCTACTCGTCTCAGGCACCATCAGCTCGTTTCCTTCCTGTTCCCGCGGTCGACACTCATCATTCCTCGTCGTCCGATAAACCGGTATTCCCGAATTCTCCAAGGACCTGCGATTTCGACACTCGCCGAGTCTCTAATTCTTAACCAGCGTATCTCCGAGGATTCTCGGCCCTTTTGTATCTACTCTTCGCAGAGTACCAACGATGGTACAACTCTCATCCTCTCGACGATGATCAATCTGTTCGCTGGAACCACCGGAATCCAATCCTCGCGGAGTGTCAACGCGTCACTCCTGCAGTCTCTGTTCTGGCACTGTTACCTCCTGGTTCACTCCAAAACGGTTCCCGCCAACGATACCGATCGACCGACCGAACGAAGCGGCTCGACTGGTTGGTCGATCGGTTGGAAAAAATCGTGGAATAACCGAATAATACTCGAAGGATCGATCGCGTCTCGGTGGAGCGAAAGCTCGGATCCGCACTCGTGCCGGTCGCCGGCGCTCCAGTGGTACCGCTCTCCGGTGTCTTCCTGGACCTCCTCCAGGCGCTGGGCACCTCGTGCGCGCGTGCAGCTACTCCTGGTAGCCGTCGGAGTGGCAGGTCCGCGCGACGAGGGCAAACGCGCGCTGGACGACTGCGGTTGGCCGGCGAGCGTGCGGCGAGAAGGACGGCCGAAAGGAGGGAGCAGGAGGGACGCAGAGCGTCGGAAAGAAGCGAGACGAAGGCGGGACGGAGAAGGAAGCACCCGAGGCTGTGACGGGGTGGGAGGGTACTCGGGTAGGACGAAGAGGGGAATAGGTGGAACTTTTGGAGAGAAGAGATCGGGACGAGGACCAGGTTGGAGGAAGAACGAGGTTCATCCGGTGAGATTGTAGGAGAGACAAGGACAAGAGATGGAAGATGGAAGAGGCGGATGACCAGGACGAAATGACGTGGACCACGCGGAGGACACGACGTGTCTGAAGTGGGCTCGGCCCGCGAACGGGGGTTACGGGCTTTGCTTTCGATTTGGTCCCCCGTACCCTGTGCCACGAGCGGTGCACGCTTCGGTCGTGGTGCCCGTTGGTGCAGAAACGAGTACGTATGGGTGCAGCGGGTGTTGGTGCGAGGTAGCCGGATGATGCGGTTCGTGGAGAATGAAGCGAGATGGAGAATGATGGAAGGGGTTTATAGAGGGGAGAGAAGGTGACGGTAGCGTGTCGTCGCGTGCTGAACGGCGCGGGCTGCCCCTGTGGCCCGTGGCCCACCTTGCCCAGGGCCGTGGCCCAGGCGGCTACGGAAAGTCCCTTGGTCTCTGTTCCGGCCCGTTTCTTTCTTTCTTTCTTCCTTTCGTCGTTTTCTTTCCCCGCTTTCTTCCTCTCTCGCCGACACCCACTCCCCGGTTTCGCGAGCGTTACCGTTTCCACGCGAACCATTCAGTCGATCGCTCCGCCGCAGAGGGAAGATCGAACGGAGACGGAGATACGGGGGTGGGCGGGCTGAGTGGCTCTTCTCCACAGTTGCCTTTCCTCCTCCACGAGTCCACCGCCGATTCTCCACTCCTACTTCTCTCTCCGATCGAGTCGAGCCTCGCGTTTGGGTGGCACGACCAGGCGACTCCACGAGGCGATTCCACGAGGCGGCGGAACAGCCGGGTCAGGGTTCACTTCGCGCCACGCGGACTCATGCAGCCAGGGGATGATCGTCCGATGGATAACTCTTGCTAGTTTTATCTTAGGTTCTGTTCTATCGAGTCTGTGCACCGGCAAGTTTCGTCTTATCGGGTTATGGTGCGTCGCGAACGTTTAAACGTCTCACACGGTGTTTTGGATAAGACGTCTTCGTGGGTGAAGTTCTCCGTGTATTCCGTCTGCTTTATGATCCACTTTTTTTGGGGATAGAGCTTGTCCCTTCGAGAAGATTCTTAGTTACTGTAAAAAGAATGTCGACATTAGCCTCTTTGGAATTAATCGGTAAGGCGAGAAATTTTGTGCGAACATCGGAGAAGGGATTAGATACTCTTTCTGTTTTTCGTTCCTTTTTCAGAGGTTTCAGAATACAGCCGGCTACTAGGTTAGTAGCTAGTGTCCTGTACAGTGTCGCAACGTTTTTTTTTTTATCAATTTACAAATGGTTCTTCCAGAGAGTTCGATATCGTACGATTCTGGTTAAGATCTCGTTAATAATATTCGAAGGTTCGTCGTAAACGGGGAAACTCGTCGTTCTAAGTTCACCGAAGTTCACCAGAAGTACTCGCGCGTGATCGCACTTGGAATAATATTTGCCTTCGGGAGCCGGTGAAATTCACAGCGATCTAGCCGATCGATTAATTTCTTTTGTTTCTCTGGAGGATAATTACTCTCGTGCCTTCGTTCGCCAGTCGTTGTTCCCGAGTTTTCTACGGTACTTTACGTACATCCACCGGCACGTTTCCGTGCGTGACAATCGCGGCTCCTCTGGCAAGCGTATTGCGGCATGTCGAAAGTTTTTTAACGCCTGAAAACTTTTATTCACGCTCACGCGACTGCGATCCGCGTCTTTCAGCCGTGTTCAATGAAATCGTAACGCAGGCGTGTTAAATTAACGATATCTATTTCGATCGAAATCGATTCCACGTTTCCTGTTGCTCTACTTTTTCTTCTCCTTCTGTTTTTCCTTTTTCTTCTCCTTTTTTTTTTTGTCAAAGAACTACAAGAAGTTTTACGATTTTCTACGAAAGCTAAAAAGATTACCCGAAGGAAAAGCCAAGGGGAAGATCCCGAAGGATAAAAGTAGTAAAGAATTTTATGATTTAATATTTTTAATTTGAGACATTTTTGTGGCGAGTTAATGTTGTTTATGCGACGCGTTATCATTGAAAAACGGGTATATCTGACTTTTTATTTTTTCTATCTCTTACGATTTATAGGTTCATTTCCTTGCCCTTATTTTAAGGGTTACGATCGATTATCTTCGCGCAACGCTCATAAAATCTGATGGCGTTACAAAAAGTTAGATTAATGTCGGAACCTGGTCGCAAAGCAACAGAATCGACGAGATTCGATTGCGGTTATATATAACGTCTCTAAAATTCAATGACTCCGTATGAAAAAATATAAACCACGTAAAATCTAATCGCATTGCAAAAATCATTTCTAATAGTACTATAAAAACCGATTGCGAAACATCTCTAAAGTTCCATTTAAATAAAAAAAAACTCGATCGTTTTCGCACAAAACGCGTAATACCCGACCATTCCGCAAAATTGCTGCAATTTGTCCTGAAATTAAATCAGCTTACAATTATTCCACAATCTTCTCGGGCCAACACTGTCAGAACGGGACCGTATAAAACAAGTTCGACGAAAATGATCCTGCTGAAGCCAGGATTATCCGAAAAATTCGATCGTCCTTACGCAACCTTACGTCTGCGGACTCGAATCGCGTTGCGAAAAGTAGTTTCGCCCGGCGCGAATCGCGTGGCTCGGAGGCTAAAGACAAAGACGAACCGACGGAAAGTAGAAATTGGAATGGTTGTGTAATACGCTGGTTCCCTGTTTGAGGAAGATGTAATAACCGACGGAGTCGTGGCACGCGAGTGCCCCGGAACGCTTCGCGAAGAAGATCCTCCGGTGCGTTCCAGGAACATCGAAGAAGCTCTCGATCGGTCCCATCGGAGTCCTTGGTCCAGCTCGGTTTCTTGCGCAACGGACAGTACCTTCTGCTCGACAATTATATAGGCCCTTGGAACCAGACGTCGAATTAAAGCGATGGGTTAAACGGTCCACGCGCGTCCGCGAATCGTCGGTTCGTGCCCGATCACGAAGGCCTTTTCGATCCGAAAAGAAGGAATCCATCGATAATTTGCCATGAACGCGCGCGTAAACGTTTCACTGCCATTTTTTGCGCCATGGCCCGCCTTTTCTTCTAAATTCTCGAATTTGACGGTTTCTTCGCCGCTCCAGAGTTAGCTTTCGAAGGTTTCTCGTTGTTTCGGGTATTAATACAAACATACAGAGCGATTTGAGAAACTTATTTAATTCAGCTAGTCACTCTGTATTTATTTCATTCGCGATAAATTCGTATAAATTTATTTCGCGGATGTTAAAATAACGAGTTACGGGTTATGAGAGCTGGTTGAGATCGAACGGAGAAAATGGAAATTAGCGGATTTATTGGGACTTCGAGTCACTTTAGATCGGAGTAAATCATTTGAGATATACCGCTACAGGTGTTCTTCAGGTAAAGAGATAAGGGTTTGAGGTTATTTCAGTTTTCGGAGGGTACTCTCGCGTTTGTGTTCGCACGATCTGCTTTTCTTGAGCTGAAGCACTACTTTGAAATAATATAACGAATATAATTACTGGAATAGTATTATTTAGCGTTGTTTAGTATAATTTAATATTCTATACGTGAAATTCATTCGGAATACTTAATATCCAACAAAAATGGAAAACAATTGTCCCTTCTTAACCGTTTGCGTTCCACGAGACATTTGGCCGAAACAGACAAATGACGGTTCACCCAAAATTTGTCGAAACGCGCTCAGCCTTTCTCAAACGCATTTACAACGTGGTCTTCGGCTTTTTTCGATACGTAATTGAAGTGCGACCGCGCTCCTTGGTGTCTTTCGATTATGTTTTGTCAAAACCCTCTGGTACGCAAACGGTTAAACTAAAAACCGCAGGTTCATCTTTCTAATCGATGCGCAAAATTTGACTTTAATCGACTGAATTAGAAAACCCTAGGAAATTTCGTCTACTTAAAATCACCTAAAACCGCTATAGGAGTCTGACACGGTACAGCAAGATCCAAATGACTTCACGAATTTCTCTGTAATCGTTTTCTTCGTCCCGACAAAGAAACGAAGCTGCTGCTGACGCGGACGAGACGTCGCGGTTCTAAGAAGACGTAATCTGCGAGGAATCGCGGCGTAGAAACGGACGCAGGAGCAGAACCACGCGAGGATCGGAAAAATGCTGCCGTCGGGTTAATTTAAAAGCCGGCCGATTTGTTTATTAAACCGGTACCGCGTGCGGAGCAAGACGTCAAAGTCAGAATTGCTGGACGTCAAACGGCGCGGCGCGGAGTGCCGCGGGGCACGCTCCGAAGAGCCAGCAGGACACCGCAAAGAAATTTACAACCGGCGGTAATTAAACCTGTTCGATGCGTTCGATAAAGGAAGGCGACATCGTGTGCCTCCTATCCGGCACACGTGTATAATAAGTCACCCTGGCTGAAAACGGCCGCGGCCAGGCCTGGTCCTTCTTGGCCAGTGTGTCGCTACCGTTTCACGACAGCTCGAAGGAGGATGGCCGGTCGGCTGCCTCGAAGGGACGATTTAGAAGATAAAAATCGAGGCTTCGGTGGCTTCTATGTCCACGGGCCTCTCTATCCGACCGGTTATCGCGATAACTTTCCTTCTCTCTGCCCCGTGATACGAATCGATCTCGAGCCGAGCTTTTACGAAAGCGTGCCGGCCTCTAAATTATTCTACGCGAACAGGTGCGAAGGCAGAAAGACGAGGAGCCGGTGACATTTTTACCTGTGTGATAATATAAATTGCCGCTAAGAGGAACGAGGGCTAGCTTGCTCTGGCGTAATTTCTTTTCGTGGTATTTGGTATCGAGCAGGGTTCTCTCGGGGAAGGCTGTTTAGATAAGGTACATCGTGCTTCGGAATGTAATACGATCGTAAAATTACAGGTGAACGGATATATCTACGATGCTTGCTTTCTTTCTATTTGTTATTATCAGCTTGCTGTTTGCAGCCAGGGTTTGAAGGAAAGAAAGGAGGGTATTTTAAGCCTTTTACTGCCGGAAACCGATATATCGACTCTAGCTGCACTCGCGAAAAGTGACAGAGCCGATATATCGGCCCGCACCTTGTAGCACCTTACTATTCGTATTGCGAGAGATTTCTATCTGAAAATAAATTTATAACGTGCAAAATTATATCACAAATATATTTATTATAAG
>NIJG01000068.1:362699-417028 GCA_002201625.1 Euglossa dilemma
GATAATACAGAATAGGTTTATTTTTCAATTCTCAACTAAATAAACTAAAATTCTTAACTAAATAAACAGATATTCAATATTAAAAACATAACAATTCAATATTATAAACATGACGTAATTATTTAATTCTTTATGTCATTTTTCAAAACACGTTGGACAGATTGCCTGTTGGCTCTTACATCGGTTATGAAAACAGACCTCTACTGTTCGAGCAAAATAGAATAAAGTATTCCAAAATTAGGGACAAAACTGGTCCCGTCAGGTTTACTTAACATTTACAGGTATATGCAAATTGATATTGGAAAACTATAGTACATCGATGTATCAGTTGAAGTCCACGGAATTTACTGAATCCAACGGGAATCGTATCTCTTTAGTAGATTTGTTATAAATGGAGGTGAAAGTTGAAAAATTGCGATTTTCAAAGTCGATTTCCACAAAAACTGATTTAAGATACGGTTTTAGCTCGTCGAGATCTATAAACATCGCCTAGTGGGTATCATCGCGCAAAAATCGTGTCGAACAGCGTAATCAAACGCTGCGTCGCCCCACGAAGCAGATAGTGAATTCGGGTCCCGGCGTCAACGTGTTAATTTGAGGGTTATCAGTGGCTATCAGGAAAAGTAACGCGGATTTTGACATAGAGGTTGAGATTAGACGTGATCAGATGGAGAACAGACAGAAGATTTTTGGATAGTTTGGATCTTGGAGTACGATTGGAGAGTATGAGAAGCTTGATTTTAGAAAAGTCTTTGGAATTGGATATCATGGTAGGCGTTGACGATGGAATTCAAGACGGAGATAATTATAGGTATCTTGGGCTTTGCAATTTCTTGACTTATTACGGATAATCTTGATATGAAGGCAAGCGTGAGGGATCTATAAATCTTGTTCTGAAGAGGTTCAACTAAATTTAATATTCCGGGGGGATTGATATATAGAAGTCATTAAGAAATTGCGGGGAAGTGAGGTTGGATGTATCGAAGATATCCGTGATCTTTGAAGCTCTTAATTTCTGGCAGATTTTTAATTGTTATAGTACTTGTGTCGCTTTTCGCCTGAAATTATAACACGATGTTCGCGTTTTATCTCGGCAAATGCAGAAATGAAAGAGTATCGTGCCTGAGAGAAGGATCAGATAGCTAGCAAGATTTTGCATGTAGATTCTCCGATCTTCGACGACTTTTAAAAATGACCGAGATAATCTCTTTGCCGTTACAAGATCTTAATTACATCTGATTATGGATACCATTGTATTTAGAGGTTGCAAAAAATAATAATACATTTCTCACATCGTAGACAGTATAAATCCCACACGATCACTGTTTCCACGAACGCTTTATCTCTGTCATTTTTCTTCTCTTTAGGAATATACGTATCTCGTTCATGGTCGCCATTTGTTCCCGTTTCCGGTGGTCGTTAATAAAAAACATCGTGCTTCGAATTAAAATCGATATCAATTCCAAGTGCCACGATGAGAATGCTCCGCTGGTACGAAATTGGAAAACGAGCCGCGAAAATGGGCAAGCTCGTCGAAATAAAGATCGCGGAGTGACTTTTTATTTCCAGATTTTCGGCCGTGCTTTCAGACAAATTTATTCGCCGTTGTCAAAAATAATTTCGCCCCGTAACTCACGCCGGTAGGTGAACATGTGATTATAAGTGGCCTGGATATTGGGAAAATCACGACGTCGAGCCTGGGAATCGAAAGAATCGATGGATCGCGGGGCTTTTCTGGCTTACACGCGGGCCAAGACAAATGTCAGCGTGACATGCCAACCGACTATAAACCTCCCCGCGAATTAACGCTCATTATCGTGTAGCTTAATTGAGGCGAGCATCGAGATTGAAACACGACGTTCGTCGAGGTTTGCGCAATGGCATACCGTTGCTGCCCGACACCCGTTGGTATTTCTCCACGATTGTGTTCAATCCCGACGATTTAAAAATGCTAACGAGGGGAAAGTGTAACAAATGCAAATTTTCCTCTGTCCGATTATTCTATGACGAACGTTGAATTATCGAGGGTTTTCTGAAAAAAATCCCACCCGAGAGATTTGTTCGTCGATATTCCTGACGTTTATAACCCTAATAATTTATCCAGCATTCCATTACGTAACTATATTCGTTTGCGGTTTGCTTCGACAAATCCGAATGATTGCCTGCGATTATTTTTTCACCGACCATTTGGCATTGAGAATTATTTCGCGTTTATTAAAAACGATACTTGGAAATAATTTGCGGTATAAAAATAATAATTTACTCGGCGTTCGATTACCAGTAATTCTCGCTTGTACTTTACTTTGGTAAATGTAAAATGTTTATGATTATTTTTCAATCAGTCAGCAATTATTTATCATCTCGTAGAAATGGTGCTAATTGTACGAAAAAATATAGTAGACGCAAGCGATGTCTATAACTATTTACAGCGTTAAAAGCAATGATGTATCAAGTATTTAATTACGTGATAATTTCTACATATTTTAATCTATCACTTTCTAAAAAATAACACTAAAGGAAACTAAATTTCATCTGTAGAAAGTTGTGGTATCTATAGACTAGAAAGGATTAATTTTTGCCTGTATCTTTTACAATAATTTTCTATACAATTGATAATTCCTTTTGCAAACTGAAATATCGGAAGAGTGATATCTCGTTGTGCTTTTACAACGTAAATCGTACTAAATTGTAATTTTGCGGGGGGTTTATAGTTTCTTTTGTCGTAATTAAAAATGCATTAACACATGGTTAACGTGTTTTGCTGGTTAACGTTAAGATTTATCGATATGTTCTCTGCGTAATGCGTATTCATTTTTCAGGCGCATTACGTTTAGCGCATACTGTAATTTCTCTTCAACAGTAACACAGGCTTATAATTGTTATTTATGAAGAAAATGGAGGAATTTTCGTTCGGCTCTTAACGTTGATATTCATAGGAGAAAAATGTTAATCGCCATGTGGAAATTGCTAAACGCGCTGTGTTTAATAAAAGTGAAATTTTAAATTTACCTATGCTCGAATACGTGGTTACGATAAGCACACGCGTGTGATTATACAAATAGCTTATTTCCTTTGAATTATTGTGTTCTGCAACAAGAAATGGTACCTGCACAGAAAATGCTACTCGCGGATTAACGAGCTTTCTTCGATTTGTGAATTCCATGAAATATTCACTTTCGTCGTTCTACCTTTGATTAACCTCGTCCGATAACATCGTGGTATTTCATATTTTTCTCGGCAGGAATATTTTTTAATAAGTTTCAAAGTTACATCATCTCCACGAGGTATTCGTTTTAACTGGAAATTCAGAAACGTTTCATCACGAACTAAAAATACCAGAAGGAATGTTTCTTCGAAAATTGTATATCGCGAAAAAGAAAATATTCTTCGCGCTATAATTTCCAGAAATCGAAATATTTTATTATCTTATCCCATGCATCTTATCTCAACGAAAACTGTGATATAACAAATAAAAAAGACACAGTAGTTTTCATCATTCAAAAAGAGAGGAATATAACGCTTTTCGTATCCCTTCGCGCAACTAAGAAATTTCTAAATATTCTTAAAGAATCATTAAAAAAATCCTACAAAAATTCGCAACCATTTTTAGAGAATTGCGTGAGGATGCTCTTCAATCTCGCTGCATTGCAGCTACAGCAAGTGTCTAATAGGTACGTAATAGGCACATGAAGGCAACAGGAAGGGTGGTTCAGTTTCCAAGAGTTTACGTTCGAGGAAATCCTGGCTCGAGGCACGATGGCGCAAACCGTGAATTTCGATAATCACCAGCAATTGCTTTATTATCCCAGGCAGGTGGCAATAATGGGCGGTGCTCGGACTCCCGGTGCCTTGCAACTTCGTTATACAAACATTCGGAATAATTTTTTAACCAGCCCTTCACTTTCTCGCCGCAAATTGTCGGGATGAAGTTCGCAACCCCATGGCCAGCTGCGTTATTGCAAACGAGAGAACAGATTCGCGGGATGATCGACCTAATGGCTCAATTTTTTTCTCGTGCATCCTAGCAACCGTGCGAAATTACGTGTATAATTTTCTTCTTAACGCGTTTATTTTCTCATTCAAGCTGGAAGCTTGTTTTTTCTCTCACAAGATTTATACACGCTTTCTATTGTATTATATAATCGAATAAGAAGATCGGTTAAAATATAAAGGCGTTTTAAATAAACTGCGAATAAATGAACGTTGCTTGTCTCGAGATTCACTCGGAATTTCTATGTTCCGCGTGTCTAACACGCCAATTAAATTTCTAATCCCTGAACGTGAGTTTAACGACTAATCAATCACTGAGAGTTTCTCTGTCATTTTCACGATTGATATAACGTCTCGAATACATCAAATTTAGAATGTTTGTACGTGTACCTATAGTTTCACGCGGGGATACACAGAATACGCGTAACTAATTATTTTAGCGTAATAATCTCTACTTCTTTAGTTAAGATAGGTTTAAATCGTATTCCATAATAATACGTAGCTAAAAATATATTTTGAAATAGGCATAGAAGTATTTAACAGTATGGACATTGAGTGAAGGATAAGAACAGCGAGAGTACATGTGATAAAACAGGTAAAAATACCAAAGAAAAATGGTAAACTTGGCGAACAACCGAAGAATTCTTTGTAGTTTCACGATATACATGCAAACAACCATAAAATTTGCATAATAAATTGTTGGAATATAGTCAAAACTTTAATCTATAAAGTTTCCTGTTTAAATATTTGAACAGTGATTCATATCAAATTGAAATTTTTAGGAATCTTAACCTCTATACATCGTAAATCAATTTTCCGGATAGACATTTCGTTTTTGCATAAATATTTAATGGAAATATGGAATATACGAGTGAAGAACGGAATCCGAATATTAATGGGAGTAACTGGAAGCAGTTGGAGGAAAAATTACAAGCAGATTAGGTCTCTCTATTACGTTAATCATGGAATACCTTTGTGACCAAGCACGTAATCGCCGAAAGCGCATAAAAATTCCACGTTCCAGGTCTCTCACTTGTCAATTAAGAATCGATGGAACCTCCTTACCCAGCCCAATCGACCTTGCTCTCCAGCCACCTTTTTGCTCGTCTTCGGCCTCTTGCCGCGTTTCCTTGGACCAGGGAACCAAGGAACAACGACACGTCCCAGCTTTCGGGCTGGAATTGGGGAAAAAAACGAGGGGACGGGCCCCCGACGCCAATTATCGGCCCTGTGCCAGAAAACGCCGGTAAAAACAATCGCGCGACGCTTCTTCTCGCGGCTAAGCCCGGGCGTATACCCTCGTTAAGGATACCATCGAAATTGCTGAAAGGTCGAACGAAACGCGTTTATCGCGCGAAATTACATCGTTGTTACCTCGTTGCTGCTCGCCAGGGTGTCAAAATACACGAGCCGAGCGTGCCTCGCCCGCGGACACGCCGGGAAAAAACAGCGTAAATCGCCGCCGTCGTCGCGATCACCCCCTACAAATTATTCTTAACTTTGAAATCGCGCTTCTGTGAATTCCAGTCCCAATTTTCTCACGTTTTTTCCGCGAAAATTACAGCGGGAAAGCGTAGAATCGTCGATAAGTCGCCTGAAAAATTTGAAGGCTATTGCAACGGAAAAGCGTTAAACCGTCGATAAGTCGTCTGAAAAATTTGAAGACTATTGCAGCGGAAAAGCGTAAAATCGTCGATAAGTTGCATGAAAAATTTGAAGACTATTGCAGCGAAAAAGCGTAAAATCGTCGATAAGTTGCATGAAAACTTTGAAGACTATTACAGCGGAAAAGCGTACAATCGTCGATAAGTTGCATGAAAAATTTGAAGACTATTGCAGCGGAAAAGCGTAAAATCGACGATAAGTCGCCTAAAAACTTTGAAGACTATTGCAGCGGAAAAACGTAAAATCGTCGACAAGTTGCCTGAAAAATTTGAAGACTATTGCTGCGGAAAAGCGTAAAATCGCCGACAAGTTGCCTGAAAAATTTGAAGACTATTGCCGCGGAAAAACGTAAAATCGTCGGTACTTGAAAAAATTACTTGAAAAAATTGGAAATTGCAGAGTATCTAACGGACTGAATCTCCTTTCAAATTAATCCTTACCGTGCAATCGAAAAATTCCGATTCAATGGAAATTTGCACAAAGTATATGTAACACAATGTAATTAACTCACTGTGTTCTATGCGAGCACAAAGTTTCATTAAAAATGAGAAACGGATTTAATTTTGCAATATTTTACTCCACGATAAGGAAGCTTAGAAGCTATAAAAATATGGAAATGGAGAAAAATGTAAATGAAGTAGGAATTAATTTTTATACGTAATTACGCGTAATTATCCGTAATTTGTAACTTAATACGAGCTATGGTATTTTAAATACCGTAAAAAAGTTTTTAATAGAACGTTGAAAACTAAACGTACCGGGTATAATCTAACAGATTAGAAAATGTAAAGATAGTATAAAAAAATGTGAGATATTAAGTGCGAATTAATTCTAATCGTGTCTCGGATATCGCGGAGCAGTTTTCAGCGAAGCGTTGAAGAGAGCGAAAGAAACTGCTATGATACGTTAAGGTGAATTAATTTTTCCGCGCTAATCGTGAACAGTAAGCATTTGTCAAACATCCCGACAAACTTCTCGAATTGCTGGACGAATAGCGAAAGAAGAGACGCGGGATAAGAATGAAAGGAGCTGTAACGCTTAGGGTATCGAACTTTTCGTGTCTTCAATTACGACTTGTATATATCTTTCTACACATTATAGAAGAATAAAAGCGCAAATGAACACGATTTTACGAACTCAATGCAATTACGCGAATTTCCTTATGATAGCTCTAAGAGTGTAATTGAACGGGTTTAATCAGAGTGCAGCAACGGCCATGGAGTTAATGAGTCGTGGAAAATGCGAGGCACGGTGGGTAAAAACTGAAAGCTAAGCGCGAGGAAGTTAGTTAGACAGCACTTTCAGCCGTGTTGGTCGTCGAAGGGATACCTCTTGTGTACTTACGTGCACTCGTTTTATCTGTCCTTCATCTGTTTTGTTTCAGACGTGCGTTTTGTTCCAGTCGCGTTATCCGCACCGCGAATCTGTCTCCCTTCGTGAAACGAGACCAAAACGAGTCGACGATACGTGACTCGTTTTTCTTCGCCGTATCTAATGATAGGTAATTTACCATCTTTTCGGCAATCACCGGCACAGTTCCTAATGACTTTTGACCGAGCTGCGATAATTTTTCAGGGATACCGGTTGACAGACCGCGACAGAAGTATCTTTCCTGGCCAGCTGCCCTCTGACTCTCGCTCGAAGATGTTATTATCGAAATTCAACCGACCAAACGAATAGTTTGAGCTAGAACAGTCCTGTCTTGCTTCGTGCAATCGTAAATCTTAAACCGACTCTTATCTATCGTTCTATTAATCTCAACGTGAATTAACGCACGTTGTTAATAAACCGATTAAAACCGTCGGACTACAAAGACACTAGTTTTCAAACCTCGACGAAAGTGTCTCTCCTAACCAACCTCTTGATATCTGTTCGAAGACATTACTGTCGAAATTTAACCGACGAAAATAAACAAAAGCGGCCACGGAAATTCCTACCCGACACCCGGAAGTCGTAAATCTCGTCGGACCGAGTGTATATCCGTCGTACCAATACCGAACAGGTTGCGACGGGGTAGCGTGATAAAACGAGACCGGCAGGAATTTAATAAATCGACGAAAATCGTGCAACCGCAGCGTGAATTAAAAAGATTCGACTGTAAGGGAAATTCGATGCCGCGCTTCTCGGGAGGCCCATCGCTTATTCGCAAGTAATACTTCTCCCTCGCAAAAGGAGAAGGTAGAAAGGGTTGAAGGAGGCGGCAAAGAACGAAGAAATTAATTAGAAATAAGCATAAAAACTAGCACGAAAATTGCATACTCCCGCGGAGAAGAGAAAAGCAAAGAAAGCGACGCCACCACGCGCAGCAACGCGCCACGGTATCGCTTGGCAGGCTGAATTAATGAGTAGCAAGCGGTACTCGAGCAAAACTGAAGTTCAGATTACATAGCCGAGTAATAATGATTAATGTCTCCTAAAAACTAATTACGACGGAGCAACAAGAGCGATAAGTGCGAATTTCGTACGTGCTCGGAGGTCGTCCCTCGGAGCTTTCGGATATTAACGCGGTCCTATGCAGATTCCCGGACGGAACGCCGGAAAAGGGAAGAAGAGGAGAAGAAGCGAGTGACAAGCGGGCTGTGTCGACCGCGAGACCACTCGCCGGGGTTCGTTCTGTCGCGACGAATCGCCAGATACAACGATAAGGGTAAAAACGGAACGGCAAATGAAATTTCTGCCAACCGTGGGCGTGCCACAGCGAATCGAGACCTGCCGGACGCGCCGACTCGATCTACCCCAATTATCTATCTGACCGCATTATCTCGTCCCTCTTCTTCCGCGCAGAAATTCATTAAACAGTCGCTCGTTGCACGAACGGACGTCCTGCGAAGTTCGAACGAGAGAAATTTCAGAGAGGAGACAGGTTAAGGGCGGAGTGCCTGTTTAGGCGAGGATGGTGCAAGTTGCAGGTTCACGAGCAGTTGGTTAAACCGTTTTATACAATTTAACCCGTTTACATCATAGAGCGGAATAATCCGCGCTCGATAATCGTTACTTATCTATTTGAAATTTATTTACCGTGCAACTACCTGCGAAAATAAATATTTAAGTTAATACGTCGTATAAGATGATTTTACTTTAGGGTTCGTATAATTTTTGGATTAAATAGAAACAAGAGTTTGTTTGTTACACTTAATTTCAATCGAAGGCTTGAAAGACTCTCTTCAGAGCGTGGATGCAAATGGGTTAATCTCTGGAATTGAAATTAAATTGAAATTGGAATAGCTCTGTATACGTCTGTGATTCTCGTGAAAACTATCTGGAATCGAACTGGATAAAAATATGGAATGAAAGATATATATTCGTGCATAAATTTAAGATAATTCGGGAAGATACTTTCGTTTAGTTTGGCTACATCATGCGACCCATATATTCTTTTCTAAAGTCGAGAAAAATATATCAAAAGGTCACGAAACGAGAGAGGTAAGGAACTACTAGACTCGGTGCAAATTTTCTTTTCGACATGGGATCTTCGCTCGTACTATCCTAACAGCGTCCTGCCAATAAACCCACTGTACACGAAGGGCGGAAGAGTCGGAGAGAAAGGAAAAAAAATAAGAAAAAGGCGAGATAAGGGGAAGGCGTTTAGCATCTGCCTCTAATAACGAAGGCTGGAGAACGCGAAACTACGCTGACCGACGTTCCGCGAGCAACAAATGAGCGCCGATTTGTATTTTATCGCTTTATAGCACCGGAGGTGGGGAACGGGGTCCGCGGCATCCTCGTAATTAACACGTTAATGCAATAACTCCGTGGCTCTCATTTGCGGCTTAAAGACGAATTACGGCCACGCCGGGACCCTTAAGTGTTATCAAGCATGCCGCTTTACAGCGTCCTTCTGCCACGACGATAAACATTCTAGCACGATACCGTCGTAAAGGCTCGTTTACACTGCCGCGACAAGGCGTAAGAAATTCGCCTTTTTCACGACTAGGGGTACTGGCGGCATTCATAAACGGTGGACGCGTCGCAGAACGTCCGAGTATCGCGAAAAGTTNAAGGCGTAAGAAATTCGCCTTTTTCACGACTAGGGGTACTGGCGGCATTCATAAACGGTGGACGCGTCGCAGAACGTCCGAGTATCGCGAAAAGTCGCGTGAGATCACGGAAGATCTTTGTTTTTCGTGTTAATTATAATAATTCGTTAATTAACCCATCTGCATCACTCCCAGCGGAATAATCCGCATCGGATAATTGTTACTTATCAATTTGAAATTTATTTACCGTGCAACAACCTGCGAAAACGATATTTACGTTGCAACGTCGTATAAGATGATTTCATTATAGAGTACGTATAATTTTTGGATTAAATATAAACAAGAGTTCGTTTGTTACACTTAATTTCAATCATAAGCTTGAAAGACTCTCTTCGGAGCGTGGATGCAAATGGGTTAATAAATAATTACTCCTATTTTATAGTACACACAATGATAATTGATATCTACCTGTTCCAAAATCTCTGCTACTCGCGTTCTTACCAATAAACGGTCGTTCAAATCCAATCTTAACCCATTTGCATCATTAAGCGGAATAATCTGCACTCAATAACTGTTGCTTACCTATTTTAAATTTATCACGCAACTGTGTTAAAGAATAAATATTTATACTATAGCATCATATAGAATGATGTTTTTCTAACCCTTAGCACTTGACGATTTTTTTAGCTACAGAAGAGTAGAAACTTACAGATTTTCTGCTATAAAACTGACGTTACTTTTCTCAGTTGTAAATAACGAATGGGATAATAATTATCACGTAAAATTATTTCACTTCTATGTTTCGCGTACTGTTGTATTATCTTAAATTTGATATATTAATTAATTTGTGTCTTCAAAATTTTATGGTGACTGACAGTCGCCTCTCGAGTGCAAAGGGTTAATATATGTATAATTTCTGGATCAAATATAAGTAAGAGTTCGTTTGTTACACTTTATTTCATTGAGAGTCTTTGAAGACTCCCTTCAGAGCGATGATGCAAATGGGTTAACGAGCCAAAGCGATCCGTATGAAATTAATAATCGCACTAGACTTTCATCGGGTTTACAAAAATGTAATAAACGCAGGTATGATCAGACACAGAACTCGTTTTCCTCCGTGTTCGAATTAGATGCCTCGTTCGTAGCTTGGCAACACCTTGCACCGGCAAAGATATTCCAAGAAATCGATACGAATTATAGATCACGTCCATGGAAACAAACACACCACTTTGGCTACGTCTCGAGTAATCGAGCTAATAATCGCGCTAACGATAAAACTAATTATCGAGTTTGTTCCTTGGCCATAGCCGAGAAGTTCGACAGCCGCTTTGAGCTCCATAACGTCGATAATCATCGGCAGATAATTGTTTGAAATTGCTTCGTTTAGCGGATATTTATCTGCTTGCAGGTGATGGTGTCATTAACAAGATATACGTAAATAAGCGAAATCATGCGAGCACCCTGGCGCGATCCGATCTGACCGCGTGACACGCCCATACTTATCTGCAACTTTGGCGTTTGTAGCACTCGTTAGCTTAAACTGCTTTCAAGTTCATAACGATACGTGACAGCTCTGTACAATCTGAAATTGGACACGATTTATTTAGCTTCGGGCAAATCGGATTGTAAATAAAAACGACTCCGTTTGCGATGAAGAAACTACCCGAGGACACGATATTACAAGGTTGCTATTGCTGATCTACGTTTGATACAAAACGTAATAGGTCTTTACTGTCTCGTATTCAACCCTTTGTGGACAGAACCAGTTGGTTTGTCGATTCTTTTTAGTATCTAAGTAACAAAGTGCTCTCATACTTAGAAGTTAGACAAAGTAGAGATGTATTTTCTGTGTATCATGGAAGATCAATGAAATTTTCTGCACGATGCTTCGAAGACGTCCATTCGAGGACCCAAAGTCTACTTATGGAGGATACCAGCTGTAGCACACTCGGCAGAAAGGGTTAAAATTCGAGGAAATATCATTTCGCATGCGAAGCACGATGCGACGCGTTTATATTTATGTAACTTTCGAATTAACGCGAATCGCAGAGGGTTGGAAGTTGCAGAAACCCAGTGATTCGCAAACTTTCACCTCGCAACTGTTCTACCTTAGCTTTCGACGCGTCGAATCGCCACACCTGGTCACCGATCGCGGCGATTATTTTCTCTTCGATCGATCAAACCGGCAGTAACTGCGGCCCGATGCATAATCGACGTTCGCGTAACACGATGGTCGAATCAAACGCTGTAATAACGCGAACGATCATTCCAGATGCTCGATGATTTCGCAACGTGGGCCACGCTCGAGGCGAGTGCCGACGAAATTCCGCGGACGCGTGGAAGGAGGCGGGTAATGAAATTACGATAAAGGAGCATCGCGGTGGCCAATTAAGTGGCGATAATGGTAGAACTTGCTGTATCCACATATTACATGGAATTATTACCCGACGCAATCTCGGCCAGCGACCGAATGGTAATTGAAAGCGTACAGCAAGGCGTACAGCAAGGCATAAGCTTCGTCGCGATTATGAATCTTGTCAGGAGATAGGGGCACGCTCGGAGTAACTGTAAACGCGAAAGCTGCATGTGTACCGAAAGATGACCGAATGCGACGCAGCTGAAGATTAATACGTCGCAAATGAGGTGAAAATAAATTTATCGCGAATCAGACGCGAAACGAAAAACGAATGAAAAGTAACAACGAATTGGAACGAAACGAACAAAATGGAATAACCGAGAAGGAAATCTGTTTGATACCGAAGAAAAGAAGACGATCAATCGAATAATAGAGATCTCAAGTTCGATCGACTTTCAAGAAACCAGCAAGATCCGAGAGAGAATAAATTCAGCGCGAATCGAATAAATCAAGCGTAAATTATGCGAAAAGGAGCTTAACACTAGGTTTACGGACGTTTTTGAATACCTATATTTATGGAAACCCATCAAATTTACGGATAAAGAAAACTATGTATATTCTTAAAAAATAAGACCACGAGTTTAATTTAAAAACAACCACGATATTAACAAATTTAATATAAGTTGATTAAATCTATTAATATTGTATAATTGGAGCAACTCACCGGTAAAATTGACGGGTTTCGTAAATCTAGTGTTAATATAAGACAACTATCAGCCAAGGGAACAGAACTATAAACAAAGGAACGAGAAAGAAGAAAGACAGTAAACGAAATGGACGATAATATTTCCAATACGCTGGTGATGACCGTTACAATGCCATTTCGATACAATATCGCATTCGTAATCGAAATAGCGGGTTTAATGGAAATCGCACGGTGAGATTAGTAGCGAAACATTAGTAATTCATTTCGCACACCGATCTACCGTTTAAATCTGCATACAATGCCACATTGCATCTACGATCCACGAACAAATCGTGCGGTTGCAAAGTATCTAGCTATCGGAATACTCGAACGTCTGTGAACCTGCTGCAAGAGCAGCCGTCGCGATAAATAATCGAATGCGATGTCTGAGCGGCTTCTAAACCGAATCTGCAAGTTAATTGACACGTACTAAATTCTATTCAGGCGGCGATCGCCTCCTAATAACGCGGCCCAAGGCAAATAAAGCAGCATATTAAAAGGTTGGCAAAAGACACACGCGCTGGGCCCCGTGGATCTCCATTGGCCTCACGAGGCCCGTGCACACCTTGTAATCTTGATTCTCAATTGGTGTAGAAGGAGTTTGCTCGTTTCTTAATACATTTTTGTAGGCCGGCTGCACCTGTTGCTCACGAAGGACGAAAGGAGCCGGCTAATTATGGAGCAATCAATTACGAAAGCCCGACACACGGGACGAGCTGCCGAACACTTCGTCTCGTCCTCTTCAGCTCGTTCAAGTGGCCACTACCGATCGATCTTCGATTATCCGTTAATTTCTTAATTGCTGGAATCACTTAAGCGTCGCCGATAAGCGGGCTTTCTCTTCGTTTGTATCTGCATCCAGGCACGACATACAGATTTTAAAAACCAACTATAGGGGCGAGAGTCGTGCGAAAAGATGCAGGTTGAAAGATAGAAGCGAAATAAAAAAAAGAAAAAGCAGAACGATGCGGAGGAACGACAAATTTTACGTTTCTAGGATGCGACTCTATTAATTCTGACGTGAACAACGTATAATTGATATAACACTGTAAAGTGTGACGGGCAATTCCGTTTTGTGCACGAGAACGTTCAAACGAAGTATTTAATGATTAAATCATAATTTAAAAAAAATATATATTACACATACTTTAACTGTAACAATTCACTTTAATAATTAATAATATAATATAATCAGAGAGATGACATACACGAAAGCCACTATAGTGGCGCGTAGTATCTAAAAGGTTAAATCGACGAATGTTGATTATTTTCGCCGATGTACCGAAAGCAATCGTTCACGGTGAATGAAAGAAACTTCGAAATTCCCGTATTACCGAGAGAGCTTCGAGGCACGGAGCTTTCCTTTGCCTATTCCGCGACGATCATCGGCGCGACTTACTTCGTCGCGCGAGCGAGCGTGCAGAATTCCCGACGATTGGTTTTCGGCGACGAGGAAGAACGGCACGGCGCGAGGACAAGCGGCCAGGTAGCACCGGTGCTCTCGCTTAGCTCGTTAAAAGGAACCGCCGTGGCGGCGCAATATCTCATTACATTTTTGCCACGCCGCGTAATAGCCTCTCGATTTACACTCCTGGCACCGAGGTGTACTCTTGCCTGTTGGCCGCCCGTTAGGTGGCAACCAATCGAGCCGATGAACGAAGGTAAACCTTCGTCCAAGCGAAGCGCTAACCAGTAACCAGTCACTTCCACAGTAATTACGGGGCTGGCTCGCGTTCGCGTTTTATAGGCGAACCCTGGGCGACCGAGACGAGACCAGACGAGACGACTCACTCACTCGATTATTGCATTACCCATGCATAGCCTTAGTCAATACCAGCCCCAAGCTGTGCCCGCGTACACGATCTCTCTTTCTGTGCTCTTGTTCCTACGCTTATTCTTGTTATCCCTCCTCTCTGGCTTCCCTCCCATTGTGCATTGCGTATGCGCCATTTCCGAGCTTCGTCTGATTCAAAAGTCTCCGAACTTCATGTCGCAACTCTGCTCGAAAACTCTTGTTATTCCTGTCGATGTAACATTTAATCCTTCGATACGATCGTCGACCTTCGCGTTTCGTCCGAGATATCGCCATTGCTGTAGCGACCATCGAGATACTCCAAAGCTCGTGGATTTCTATAAACAAACCATCAGTAGCGAGTAAGTTTCCTTAAAATACCTTCTTGGTATTTTTTCCGAAAAAAATTCGATTTTCAAGATCAAGGGTATGACGCGCGCGCGCGTGCTATAGGCGAACGTGTATACACACATCGCCATGGCACTTAACATATTTCCACGATGCGCCGCGTCACGCAATCCACGATAATACTAAATACCACCGGCTACCGACGGAAACCCTCTTCGGCAACGTACCCGGCTCGCGTGTGCCCGAGAGACGGATTTACTCGGCGCGGGGATCAGAGGTAATTCGTTATCCCGGGGGCAGATACGCTTAACACGGCCGACAAAAAGGTACACACCGAAATATCCAAGAGGTGGCGAACCGTGCAGCTGGCCAAAGGAGAAAGAAACGGGTTCAAGATCTGTCAGCCAGAATGTCCACCGCTAATTAAGAAATCGAACTTCTCCGGGTGCAGGGTTACAGCGGCGTACGTTGGGTACCGTGAAGAAAGAAATGGTCGAAAGGGGGATAGGAAGTGAATTAACCCGTGGAAAAGAAAAGAATTAGAAGGAGAGGTAGCTGCAGGAACCGGAAGAGTGAATAACGAGAATCGTTGGGAGGTACGATTATCGCGTCAGCTCGATCTTCGTTCATCGGTTAATTAGTTTCCTATAGGCGAGTCGGTGAGGCTTTTTCGAGGCTTCGAGTAAATATTTGGAGAATACTGGTCGAGGCGGCTGGTTTTGTTAACCGATATCGACTTTTTTTGCAGAAGTGTAATAGATAGGTCCGAGTAGTCGTTTATCTTCGGTTAACATGTCAATTATCCAGGATAAGCGAGTATGATTTTTTGTCTATTAAGTATGGCTGGAATTGTAGTAGTTTGAAAGTTTCTAATTATCGAACTGCACGTTGAATTGGAAAAAGGAAAGAAAAATAAGTGTCGGATGATAAAATGTATCTTGAGTTTATATACGATTCTCTGCTAAGTATAGTAAGTTCCTTATGAGACTTGAATTACATGTATTGAAACTATTGAATATTAGTTATTCAGTATATAAGATACTTTTTGTTTTGAACATGCTTTATAGTTTCCTTTATGACGCATATTCCGTTGCAGCTTTAACAAGATACTTCCTTGAATATCTTTAAACACAACTCAATCCGACTGAAAAATTCAAAGAAAACCGTCTATTTATAAATTTCCATTATTTTGATATCGTGGTTTACATCATTTTTTCTTATTGTGCTGTTTAAGGGTCTCGGAAGAATTTTTAGGTAATTTGAAAATTTAATTTTTTCGTCGATTCAATAACTCGAGATCAATGTTTATATTTTACGTAATTTTGAAAATTTTTTGTATAAATATATATATACTCGTAGGATAGAACACTTATTTCCCCCTAAATTTTTCTTTTTCTCTTCGTTTCTTTCTTTAACCGCCTCTTACCATCCACAGAATCGAATTTACTGTCATAGGTGCGCCGATACTTTCGCGCTAATTACCGCGAGAAACGCCATTTTATGACCGTACTTTATAGACGGTGATTTTTAACGGGGAAATATAAATAGCCGTTTGTTTTGCATTCTTCTGTTTTCTTACTGCCTCTCGATGATTCGTTGGGTTTACGCCTTTAACGGTACCGGAAGAGAAGCCCTCATAATTTCCTTTCTCCGTAAGCAGTTTTCATCGCTTTGAAAATACTTTTATCACCGTGACACCATTTTGTTACCAGAACAGATTTTTATATCGCATTATTATGAATCTAAACAGGTTTACACTTACAGTGGAAAGAAAATTTCCATTGTACTTCTACTATTTGCAAAATTTATGTTGGTAGTCTTGCCTTTATCGATGTATCTTTACGCGAAGGTTATGTTCAAAAGGCATTATCATTTTGTTAAATAAATTTCATAAATATTTATTGTATATAAAAAAGAGAATAATATACCATCTAATCGTAATACATTCAAGTAATAATCATACTCGAAGAACACGATTTATTCTTCACCTAATATTTAACGAATAGATTCTAACTACTGATAGGATGAAAAAAGATGATCTTGATTCGCGAGAATCTCTGTTTACAGAAATAATGAAAAATAAAAAATTCAAAGCTTCGTACCTTTCAACCAAATCCAAAAGAAATCGATGATTTAATCTCCCCTTAATTTCAAACGTGTCGTCCATCGTGTCTTACTTTCGTATCAATTCAATCTGTACGTATCATGCACTCGTTCACTAACATCACAAAAATAAAAAAAACACGTCCAAAAACACGTAAGTAAACACTATCCAATAACAACTCCAAAAGATCATACGTGCACATTCATTCTATACGTAAATGCATTGGTAAATCGAACGATAAAAACTCGATAATTCTTTGATTCTTTTCCGATTTACCACGCCACTCTTTCATAGACGCCATATTTTTTTACAGTTCGATCCAGTTGCGCATTAGGTCGCAAACGGCGCATTAATCGCGCATTACCGTCGCATTCTGCATGCGGCACCCTGTCCTTATTCAGGCCCGTATAACGTCGCGATGGTAATTTCCACGGAGGATCACGTTGTTCGCGACAGTCGGTAGCGAGATTCACAGACGCAAAAAGCAGCGATATGCGTGCGGGAATCTTCCCTCCGTGTGCAGTGAGCAACATGTACGTGCACGCATACTTAATTACCGGTCACCGTCTGTCTATACGGTACAGTGGCTTGCCGGAGGAAAATCGTTATCGATCATACGTAAACGACGCGCGTGAGCTACAGCGCGGTCGTGTATCGCGGCGCAACGACGAATTAACGATAGCGAGGGTAATGGTAATGCCGTATTACCGGAGAGAGGTTCGTTCCACGGTAATTCGTCGACGCGATCGGAAAGAAGACGTAGAGCCCGTTGTCACGTGAGCCAAGTACTGGACCTCGGATCGAACACGTTTAATTTCGTCGTGATGGTAGCGCGGTAATTATAGGCATTTACCGGTCGTGATACAACATTGTAAACATTCTCGATCTCGCTGGCACTGGTTACGAGCGGCGTACGATGGACGTTAAGTGTCTTAAGGGATCCAGTACAACTATCTTGCTGGATTTGCTTTCGGGCTTGCTTCGAGTAACCTCAACCAATGGTCGATTTGTAATTGCGATTTATACCGTTTCTTTTCTTTTTCCCCGCGGTAGAATTATTGTGAATTGCACAGGGTGTGGTCGATTCGCGGTACAAGCGAGAACAGGGTGATTCCGCGTAGAAAAATAAGAGAAAAAATTGGAAAGAAATTTTTGTTACATCGGATTCTCGGGAAAAATGATTTAGATGTATGACGTCGTAATGGAAGAGAGAAAAAAGGGATTTCATAAAGATATTCGATTACTCTAGGAACTTCTATGGAATAAAAAGATGATCACTAACATAACCTGTCATTTAATCTTCACGATCAGCATGAGGTAGAAGTTTTGTCCATTTATGAGTTATAATATTTTTTACACTTTAAATATCGAGATATAAAAGGTCAACTCGAAGAATATATATTTGTATTGGTGAAATAAATAAGCAGTAAAAATTCTATATTTGAACAAATACGTTCAACAAATACGGGAAATGTACGTTAAACAATTTAAAAATATAGTTTTTACTCACCAATTCAGACTTGCTATTTTCGTCGAATATTCGTGACAGAATGACAGAAGAATAACTATTGTAAAAATGAGCATTGAAGTGAGAAAAAAATGCGAATGAAATGTTCGTCGCCGTAAAATGATAAAGTAATATTAATGTAAATAAGTCCGTGACGTGTTCTGTAGAGTTTTGAATATTTCTCGAATGTTAATTATCGGGCATCACAGGATGCGCGCGTATCGCCGGTCGGTTTTTCTTGCACGCGTGTCATGCTTGCCTCCGTGTATGTTCGTCGGCACAAAATAAGCCATCAATATTAATGAGCTATCTGAAGAATCAACCGTGCACCACTCTCGCGCGGATATCAGTCCGAACGGCTTAAACGACCGCTTCCTTGGTTCGTGATCGTCGGTTTTTCCGCGGATGCTAATTATTATGATTACCAGTCTCGTAAACGTTTCCCCTGCGACGCATAGCGGCGTCTTCTTGCACCAAAGTTGGCTTCGATGTTAACGAGATCGTAGTTGGGTTAGATATTTTCGCGCGCGACGTTTTGACAAACGCGATATATTTTGTTATTTTTTGCACGAAGCAAGTAGATGATCTTGCTGAGAAATAAAATTATTACAGTAAGTATCATAATCATTCGTGAATTTCGATCAATTTCTTATATTTATTAATTTTTTTCTTCCAGGAACGTAAGGGTAGATTATGTCGGAAAATAAGAAAGGTTATGTTTGTTATTCTACGAATGCTGGAAGTGATTGCCGTAGAACTATATGGAAACCACAGCTGTGCTTTATAATACAGGAAGTATAGAGTTACTCGGTAGATTCTATTTGTCGAGGAATGCAAGATACTTCAAATTAAGATATTGTTGCATATGCGAAACGGTCGAACGTTTCGTCATCGATATACGGAGACTACCTTTACAATCGACAATAACGAGGTATGTATATATATTTTGGTTTATGGAAACACTAAATAAAACGTGCAAAATTTTGCATGTTTTATAAGTTTCAACATATACATAAAAAAAAGAACGTTATAGGATTCGCATAATATTGCATGATTAATCAAAGTATTACCAACATGACAAATAAAAAAAAACTGTTCACATGCTACAAGTACCTACTAACCATTCGCATATGATCATTTCAGAAAATGAAGAAAGTATTCGAAATATTCATCCCACGAGTGAACCTCGAATCCCGAACGTCAGCCAACAGCCCAGACGAAGAAGCGTAAAAGCGTTTTTCCCCTTATGCTAATAAGGCGGAATCTGTTCCCGGCGCGCTACACTACCCTGGCGCACGTGACGCGCGCCGGTTTCACCGGCGAGACGAAAAGAAGACATCAATCCTCCTCTCGCGGCTCGAATCCGCGCCATCGGTGAGCGCTCAGGTTCCGCTCGTTTTCGTCGTGTTTCGTCGGGCATTCGTAACGAGCGGGAGCGCGCGACAGTAAAACGGTGCCACTCTACCGGCCCGTCCCTCTTCTCATTTATTTCTTCGCCGTTTGCGTTCCCTCTTCTTGTCCGCGCCTTAACGCCTCTGCCTTCCCCGGGCTCGCGCGTAACAGCGCGCCGCGCCGCCCGGTTTTATGCATCGGCTCTTTGGTTAAGAAGCTTTTTGCTACGTGGCAGCCATCGTTATGGCTGCCCGCGTATGAGTTATGCTAATTGAATGTATGATAACCGGCGACTTTAATTGGAATGTAACCGGCCACCGTGCCTTGACTCCGACCGTGTCGACGTGCCACCATTTTCGAGTGGTTCCGCGAGAAAATTCGCACGTGAATGGATTGATATCGCTGTACGAGATATGCTCGATTTATTATCGAATAGGACTCGAATAAGTAATATTAGCGTTGATTGAGTTTAGAAATATCAGGCAAAAGAATTATTTAAGTTTACAAGATGATTCCGAGTGTATGTAGATAATATGAGTTTGATTCTTTCTTTCTCAAAAATTGTATAAAGGGAAAACAGTCTTTGTATGCTGTTTATATTAATTTTACGTCTTATGAGGTTATATTAATATTGATATTTATAATTGATTTAAGTAGTTGCTGCTAGGTTTTGAATTATCAGATGGAGCAACTCTGTTGAGGTTCGCAGAGGTGACTTTGTAGCGGATGTGTAAGTCTGGTTAACCTTACGGTACTCTACAGTTGAACGGGTTCCTTGTTTCTCAAAAGGTGGAATACAGAGTATAGCAATTTTGTACTCCTTCGTCTTATGGGGATATAGCAATGCTTAATGGTTACGAATATACGAAAGTATAGGCAAATTATGTACAGCTTTCGAAAGTGGGTTATCGAGTTTGAACCAGTTGGGATAAACGTCGAACGTGATTCGGGCCACAAGAGATTAAGACAGCTGTGTTTTGAGTTTCGTCATAGATTTTTTTTTAGTAATGAGAGGTTGCGTTGAATATATAAGTTGATTTAATCGTTCGGCTTGGAATATTGTCTTTCACACGCGATGGCTATTTCAGGTTAATTGATTTCTTCGGACTGGTAATATATATATATACAACATACGGTAATAAACTTGATTAATTTTTTCTATATGTTATTAGCGTTTCAATAGAAATCGAATAAATATCTAATAGAATAAACATTAAACGCACACTCGAAGTCTACGCGTTTGTCGATTAAATTAAATAATGATTAATAAAGAAGTTTCATAACTAAATTGTTTCGTGTGTTCAATTATCTTAATAGCTCGTTTCCGCGGTAATATTTATAGTTTTAATAATGTTACAATTTTGTAAATAACTGAAACAAGAATCATTCGACAAAGTTCTGCATACTTATGATAAAAAATAGATGGAAAATCGACGTAATAAATAAATTTATCAGCCTTTAAAATATCGTTCTTCGAATTCCAATAAAATGTATCTGTATTATTGAATTATTTAGATATACAGAAATTTACGACCGAATTTATGTGCGGATATCACGAATCTTTAGAACGTTATCGGCTCGATGGACAGACCGGGACGCGAAATTCATTCGGGGCGTGAAACAAAACGGCGAGGAAAGCGGAGTAACACGAAGAGTGGAGGGTCCTTTTAATTTCGTGACTTTTGCACCTGTTGCCATCGCTGTTGCAGCGGCCGGGAAGGCGAAGATACGCGTCTCACCACGGGAACAATCTCGACAACTGTGATCGAATTATCGCGTGTTCCGCAATAAATCCAAGCCACGTTATTCAATTACGTCCGATTTTAATCGCCTTTAATTAGCGTTGATTGCCAAACATTCACCGTGACAGGAATAATCGAAACGCTCTTATTTTTTACACGGTACGCCTCGGCTCAGCGAGAATCTCGACATGGCCCGGGTTCGATTTGTCGTACGTGGTTAAATGCGACGTATACACACGCATGTACTTCTTCGAATATGTTCTCCAACTAGTTTTATAATTAATCGAATTAACGCGTTTAATTTGCCTGATTTTGCTGATAATTTAAAGTTAGAGCAAGTTAATAGTCTGTATTTGACAGACGCGGAGTAAATTATAGTATCACCATATCTGAGATTAAAGTGATATTGTGGGTAACAAAAAGTGATCCATTGCAAGTAGAGTACGTTAATAGTAATTATACTTTTTATTCTTTTAATAATTATAATCAATAGCGAAGATAGAAATCTATAATGTAATTAACAAGTTCGATTAATGCTAATAGTAACTAAATGTAAATATAACAACTGAATGATTAGTCAACGGCTACGGTACTTAATGCGACTTGAAAGATTACACGAATTGTACCAGTCATTCGCTTCACGATTCGTCATTGACGTTTCTCACCTTTTTAAATCATCGTCAACGAGGGATGGTGAAATGTCGAAAGGCTGGTTGAATCGTACAAAACACCATGCAAACGTCTCGTTGAAGAAAGAACTCGAATACGTACTTACGAAGGTCCAAGGCGTCTGGTCGATTGCTCAAAATGCAGGTTCGCGGTCTCTTTATTTTTTCGTCCTGTACAAGGTGCACGCGCTTGAATCGGCAGGTGATCCCTCTACTTTGGTTGTCAGTGTTTAATTTCTAATTGTGATTCCCGAGGACAAGAGAAGAGAATGAAAAAGATGCCGAGTAGCAAGATAAAAGGGGGGTAAAAATAAAGAAACCGCCTGTAGCCGTTTCATTAAACAGTCAACCGCTGAAACGGAAGAAGGTGGTGGTAGAGAGATCGTTTTTAATTATCGTAAATTGCACGTTCGCAGTGTTTGCTTATCGATCGGCGAGTTTAGGGGAGAGAACGAAATTATAGGTGATTTTAATATCCTTCCATTCCACTTTAAATGAATTTCGGCAAATACTAATTAGTTTTGTTAGATAGTTGATGGAACATAGCTTATTACAGCTTTTTTGTCTGAAATATAAATCATACAACTTTTAGTTTATCATGGAAAATTAGTCGCTAGGAATTTTCTAATTATTCGAGTTCTATTTAGGGAACTCAGGTGAACGATAAATTTAGTAATTAATAATATGCATACGTTACTTTATTAATTAGTAAATTTGATTCGCTGCCGCCGACGATTTAATTGCCCATCATTTCAAGCTCATTAATAATTCAGAGCGCGAACATTTTATAAATATTATCCTCATTATCTCTATCTCACGACTTCTATTTTTTTCTCCAGGCAACCGGCGCGAAAATTAGGATAAAAGAAGAGAAGAAAGGAAGGGCATCGAATCATTGTCATCTGACCGACTCGTTTTATACCTCAATTATACACCAGGCCATCAGTCCATTCTGGGTGAGTATCCCGATTTTTTGTCGTCTTTAGTCAATCACGCGAACCAATATAATTACAATTATTTTATTGTCAGCCATAATTACACCCTTTCTACCCTTCGTGTCTTTATTTCAGCTTATAGACCATGATTGGCAAGTTCGAATGGGAATCTTTGAAAGAAAAGTTGACGCCAAGGGGAAAAAAGAGATTGCAAAAAGCGGCGGAAAAAGGGAAGAGAAGCGAAACGACAAGGGCGACAGCAGTCGAAGAAAAGAGGAGGGGATGAAGCGGAAAAGAAACGTGGATGCACACTGGTGAACGAAGCCAAGTGAAATTGCCTCGTCCGATCTCGCCGTTACCCTTAAGGACCAGCTTAATTGCCGTTAATTGCATTTTAGTCACTTGATTCACGTGCACGCCAACCGATCATCCGTACACCGGACGAGATCCACCGATGTACCTACCTTGGTTCGACAGGTATGCCGTAGGATTCTCGGTTTTTGTCCCGCCGTGGGCCCTTCGACATGCGGATAACATCGATTTCTCTGCGTGTTTTTCCCAGTGGTCCGCGGCCCCCTTAAGGCCATCGTCCAGATTCCGATTTCATTGCGCTACCAACGCGCTTTCTGCACGATATCTCGCCGATCATCGCGCTTCTCTTCGAACAATGTTGCTCGCGGCAGGTGAGTTACGTTCTTCTCCTTTTTTCCTCATCGCTGGCTTTTTTTTTTTCTTTCCTTCCCCTCGCCAGCTTTTTTCCCCTTTCCGAAAGACCGTGTACACGCGTGGACGTCAAAGTGACGCAGTGGATGGATTTATGCGGTCTAACTTAATTGCGCGAGTTTGCGTAGAGACCGGGCCCGATCGAGAGGAATTTAATTAAATTAGCGAAACGCCAGCGTGGCTGATGATATCGCCGGGACGATTGGCCGGAGGAACCTGGGGAGGAAACATCGGTAACGAAGACCCTTTTGTTAATGTGACGAGAAGTATCGGTTGCGCCAAGGGGAGACGGAGTTCTTGAAATTGCGGCCTGTTTTTGAGCTGGGCTTTTTTCGGGGCATTAGTCGAAGCGTGCGTCTTTTTCTTGGACAGCCGATCGTTCGATCGGAAGGCGGATAGTGTTTGTCACGTGGGGAATTTCGGGATAGAGGTTGGTTAAAACGGAATTTACTGCGAGTAGCGTGTTTTATATAGACTTAGCATTGTAATAATTGCAAGTGGTATATTAAGAACAGTGACATTACTAAAAGCTGTAATAGATTTCATATTTTCTAGATGTGCCAACTCACTCTGACAAGATCTTTCTTCTCGCGGCACCATTTGTAACACTGAGCCACAACGTCGTAAACACGATTCGGAAACACGGTTAATACATTATCACGTTGACACGAAGGTAATAGCGTTTCGAAGCACTGCCAGATGCGCCAATGTCACACTCCATAGGTCAGCCTGCATGGCGCACCATGGGGTCCCATCGCGGCTCGTTTGCACCCCGTTCTTCAGGGATTCTAAACTACCATCGTGTCTCCGTTTCGAAAATTGATCGCATTATTACGTGTCATCTATTTCCACGCGGTGACCACAAATATTTCCAGTTTAGTAATCGCGTTAGCTACCAGAGAAACAAAAGGAAGAGTAGAAAAAGAGTTTAGAAATAAGGAGTCTTGGTTATAACTTCGGTTAAATATGACGAAGACATAATATTCTAAATAAACACTTGCCATAAAAGTGGACAGATAGTAAGTTTAACGACAAGAAAAATATGATATTTAATTACTAATCCTGGTATTTATCTTTTGAAAGAATATACGGCTAGCATAATTAAAGTGACGACTGTAACTATGAACTAGTAAGGTGAGATAGTTGTATTACATAATTGGTTGGATCGAGTCAATTTCAGCTCGATTAAAAGAATACGCGCAGTTGAATTTAATTAAACTTACGACTGCGTTTGAGATAATTCTAAATGAACTTGTTACGTAGCAGCAAAAATTCATTATTATTATTATTCTTTTATTATTATTAAGTGATCGTAATTTCTATTTAGAATAAAAATTGTCTGGCTTAATAATGCGTGTATATACTTCATTTTAATACCATTCGAGATTATAATATTCTTAGAAACACAGTCGTCAATAAATGTCATAGGTCTTGATTCGCCTTCAGTATCCTAGTTAATTTCTATTTCTCTAACATTTTATCTATCAACGATATCAAATACTCTAACCCAAGATAAAGGTATTCCAGATAATACTGGAATTAAAGGAAGTCTATCCAAACCCATACCGATTCAACTTCGCACCTCAATTCTAGTCAATTTCTATTTCTATAACGTTTTATCTATCAACGATATCAAATACTCTAACCCAAGATAAAGGTATTCCAGATAATTCTGGAATTAAAGGAAGTCTATCCAAACCCATATCGATTCAGCTTTCGCACCTCAATTTGACTCGCCATCGAATCTTCTATTACTCCGTATAACAATTTTTCTAAAAACAGAATGGCTCTGTGGCTCGTCGATCAGTCAAATTTCTCTCGGTAATTAGTTTGCGTAAGAAACGATCGAATGGCCATCGAAAACAGAAAATTGCCGCACTTTCCCGTCTTCACGGTCCTAAATCCGGTTCGGACGGTCCGTGTCTGGCCGCTATCTCGTTGGTCCTCGTAAAAATCGGCTTTCCGTTCGGCGGCCGAGGACCGAGGGACATTTTCGTTGAAAATGAATCGTGTTCCTAAGGCGTTTCGTAAGAATTTCGCGTTCGCGGCCGGATTCCAACGACTGGTTTTACGTCGAAACTGCAAATGGATCGGGAGCTGAAATATGTCGGCCCAATTTGCCGGTGTCTGCCGCCTCTGGGCCTTCGGAGCGGTGTCTTCTTACTCTCTCGTTAGTCGCCTGGAGCTCTCGCCTCGTCCTCTCGCTTCTTTGCCCGGCTCGTCGTCGTTTGTCGTCCCTTTCCAACCGACTCGATCGGTCCTGGTGCTCGCGTTAACGGAGATATATGCGGCATCGCGAGTGAATTCGGCCTGATTGGCCGTGCACAGGTGCTCGCCTCGTGCAGCTGAGTAGAGGATCGTTTGTCCTCGGCCGTGGAGAACGCGAGCCAAGCCTGGAAAATCTCCGATCGATGCTGGAACGAGATCTCGCGGCTCCGATAACGTATCGGGCATCTATCTGCTAACGATAATGCCTTGGGAACGTTTCTCCAACAGATCTGGTTTATGTCCATAACTTTCGTCGCGTTAGGTATCTCCGTTTCGAATTCTTCCTTTTCTCTATAGCCGCTCTTATTCCTACGATCGTCGATCTCTTATCTGCCTTTGTTCCATGTCCAGTGGTGATTTAGCTTTGGCGAGATCGAGCATCTTCTCCTCCGGCTCTTTGCCTATCATTTACTCTACGAATCGTGTATTTAGTCGTAGATTCTTTATCTACCCTTGTTTGACAATGTATGGCGAAATTTTTCAGTTCATCCTGGTTCGTATCGGGATGTTCGACCAGTTTGGAGATCTTCGTTCGAGATTCTTCTCCTTGCTCACGGTTCCTTTTGTTCTTCCTTTTTTAATTACTCGTTTCTTATCTACGTTGGTTTGCTAATGTCTACAGAGCGATCTTTACAGTGGGAGGTTTAACGAGTTTGGATACGTTTATTCGGATCTGTTCGGTTTATAAGGCAGGTTGCTCTTCCTGCTTTAACTACTAGATTTTTTATTTAGAAGATTAATTGGTTTATTATACGCGTCTAAATGGAGGCAAAGTGGACCGTTTCATTGCAGCACCAGTTTCGGTGCTCCTGTATAATTTACTTTCAACCGTTTACAAAGCTGATTGAAACGATACCATTGGATGTATCTGTAGCAAAAATCCAGATATCCTAAATACGTTTCTTAGCAGAAGATAGAGATTTTTATATCGCAATACCATGACAACCCGTTGATCCGATAGCATCTCGAAATTCTCTCATACCCATGCTCTTCGTGCTTACTTCGAGCACCATGAAACACGACCATTGGTCTCGATCGACTAATTGCAATTGCAAAATTCGCTGAACCAGTACGCGACCAACATTTCACCGGAGACAATTCGTCAAACGATCCCTTCGACCAGTTTCAACGCCCATACGGACCGATTCCCTATAACTTATCATCACGGTAATTATTATTCCCGACCCGAGTTAATTCCCCGAGTCGTATAAAAGTCATTACGTTTTTACGGATGCCGGGCGAGCGACGAATGGTCGACGTTCAGCACCAAATTTAGATCGCCCCTCGTGTCACCGTGGCCGAACCGTAAATCGAGGCAGAGTGACAGTTGCCATAAAGTCGCCAAACTCTGGCCGGCCGGCGAATTTTGCTGGCGCGGGGCTAGAAAGATGGACAGTCGACCGGTCGATGTGACTTCATAAATCTCGCGGCGCATGATCGAAATTTATTACGAATTAAAAGTCGACGGGCCGGGGCAATATCAATTAAATCCGTTGGCCGGCTGGATTCGAAGGGCCGCCGTCGCCGCCGCCGCATCATGGGGATTCGTCCTTCCATGGGGGCAAAAAATCCGACCATTCCGCGCGACAGCCACGGAAAAGAAGTACTCCGAAGCTTTGGCTAGCGACAGCTTCGACCTAGTCCCGCTAAAAAGCCCGAAATAATTCGTCGACTAAAAGCCTTTCTCTCATAGCCGTGTATCCCCTTCAAAGTGCCAATGCTGTAGGAATAAAAGTGTCTTTAATCTCATGGGAGATATTGCGAACAGACATTTCGTCAATTTTAATAGAACTGAAATTAACGAAATTAACGCTTTTGTTATATTTTCTTATTGCTTAGATCTTCGAAGCTTCTTTTGAATAATTCTACAGTAGAATTACCGATCTTCGGTGTACTTAGATATAGTCCAAATGGATAATGATAATTTCAGTAGATCGATGAAGATAAATTATGTAATTTAACTATTAATGTATATAAGATAGCTTGTATTAGAATAGTTACATTTCCATGGAATATTCGAATCGATGATAGACTATAATTAGGGCAACTCACCCGATATAAAGATATAGCAATCTTTAATGAACAATTGCTACAAAAATTACCAGAAGAAAGAGTATCTCGAAACTAACGAAATCAACTGGAAGAGAAAGAGCGAATTCCATGAAAGCAGGGAATCCGAACGATTCACCCCATTAATCGCCAATTCGTTTGTGATTTGCACGAGAAAAGCTACGTTGCCTGAAACCGTTCAGATCGGTTATCCCTCCTCGATCGGTCCCGATCGGATTCGAATCCGTCGCTAGCCGCAAACCGCAAAGTGCATCGGCCTTTTTGCTTCCGCTTATTTCTTGGATTTCGTTGGCCTTTCGTTAGAGAGATCGTCCAGCCGTGCAACGTTGGACGGCGGACGAAGAGGGACGCGGATGGTCCTGTGCCTTCAATCATTCGAGTAATTATTCGCCAGAAGCAGTTTTGCCCAATTATTTGTGGGGCGAAACGGCCCTCTCCGCGTCTCCTCTCCCTCGAGCGCCTCGGCTCCTCTTTCCACCCTTTCCATCCGCGTCGTCGTTACCTTCCGAAGAGGAGCGGGCCACGATTGAGGAATTAAAATTGTTCGAGCTCGCTCACGGTGCCCCCCGAATGTTTTCAGCGGAAGGAAAGAAAGGACGATCGTGGCTCGCGTCGACGTCCACGAGAAAAAGGAATGGTCCCGGGGCCCGACCCGCTGCGTGTCGCAGCCCGATGGCCACGCGGACTCCTCGAAACCGCGATCCCTGTGTATCGAGGACCGTGCGAGTCGCTGAAGGGACAGGCCACGGCTCGCGAAAATCATCCAATTAGGCTACGAAAGAACCGCCGCCCTTTGATTGCCCGTTTCGCGGAGAGACGCGACCTGGACGCGCGTGCACGGCATTTTGCGACTCCTCGCTCCTCTTCTTTCGGCCCTTCTTCTCGGCTTAGGTCCGCGTTAGTCGGTTTTTAACTTTCGTCGCGGTTCCTCTCGGCGAGAGAGGATGAGTTTGCGGATTCTTTTACGTGCATCGGCGAGCCATCGAATTCGTCGGGGTTACGTGCAAAGGGATTTTGTTGCGAGTCAGTTACAGGTGCTGCAGCTTTGTCGTCGCTTGTAATTGATTAAATGCGTGGTCGGTTTTATGCCCGTTACCTCGTTTTATATATAAAAAAGAAAAAAGATATTCGACCAGCCGAGTGGTATAGCTGGAACAGAGTTCGACTTGGGAAGAGTTAATGGAAGTGTGAAAAGAGTAGCCTGTATGTTCTATTAAAACAAAATTTATTTCGACGTTTCTTACCGACTGCAAGTAACTTTGAAAGTTAGTAGTATATAGATAGCGATTAGCGTCTACACTGCTATGAAATTCTCTGTTTCTAGTTCTTTTAATTATCAACTGGAATTCTTCTTCACCGTGGATCGCTATAACGAAGAAACTGGACACGAAAAAGGAAACCGCGGATGTTCGAAGTACATCGGACATCTCGTTCCCAGAAGTAAGGTCTTCAAATGTTCCAACTTCGACTTTCAAGTTCCGAACCACGCCATTCTTCTTCGATTGAGCTACCTTCGTTTCGTGGATGACGAATGTCGATCATTCCAACACGGCATAAGCGCGTTTTGCTGAAACTGCAATTTTGTACCGGAAACAAGCAGCGCCGCGAAAACCGTCCAATTAAAGCACGAAAGGAAAGCCGGCCCTTTAATTGGATACTTAAAACGTTTCTACCCGGGCCAGCACGCACGTACGTGCGATCTTTTATTTTATTCAACAATCGCGTTTCGCCTTGGTTTTCGTACCGACTGCAACCCACGTGTATATACACGTATCCATGGAAGAGGAAAAAGGGGTGGGAGATTGTTCGTGCGCGAGAAATCGTTTCGTTCGTTCCATCAGCTTCGAGCCGCCTTTTAAAATCGTTCGTATTAAGCTCATAAGCTTAATTGACGGCCTGAACACGCTAATGACCGAACGTACAGGCAGAACCAGATTCGAGGATCTGTGTAGAGAAGATCCGTGTTAAGTGTTCGTTATCCTCTTGCTCGTTACGCGATTATCCGACGACGTAGCCGGTTGATACGGAAAAATGGAGTAGCGTAATTATTATAGTATTACGGTCGCAGGAGTTCAGGCCTTGCTTCTTCATTACGGTTTAAGGTTTAAAAGGCGTGGCTGAAGGGTGAAGAAGAGACAGATTTCTTACCAGAGTTCTATATAATAGTGCTAGAGAACGTTTGCGAACGCTTGTGTACGTTCGCGCGTGTACGTAAGGCTAATCGTGTGTTCGAGATACCAGCAACATTATACCATTCGCGATAGAACATTCTTGTACCAGTTGGTTTTACTGGTAATCTACGATAAAGTGATACTAATGATCGCGAATTAACGTAGAAAATTTTCATTTAACGTAATTTTAATGCATTCGACGTGTACGCCAAGTGTTAGATCCGCGAGCAACGAATATTCCGAAGAAAGCAGATTAGAAACAATTTTATCCCACTTACTTCTTACGTCTCGTTTATTTACGAAAGCTGACGGAAACGAAATTCTAGTCGCAGGTCGGTTAATACCCTAACTCGTAAAGCGTTCAACCGATGAACCGGTCTCAAAATATTTCTTCGAATACGTAAACTAGCCAGCATTCTGTAGCAAAGGACGTTACACGTTCACACGAGCACACTCTCTTCGAACGAACGTTCTCCAATGGAAAAGTGAAAACTGCGAACTTTGTTATTAACGATAGCACGAACGACGAGGAGCCGGTGAAATAACTGTACACGAAAATTCCCAGATACACGATCACGAACAATCTCCTATTGTTCGCCACCTCCCGTCGCCCTCCCTTGTGCAATGCCGTTGGAAAAAGTGCAACGAGACCGTTCACCCTTACGTAACCGGTTATCCTCTGCATGCTCCGTGACAGCGAGAAGGGGCGATGGAAAACGCGCGCGAAAATCGGCACGATTGCGAGACCGGCCGCGTTTATCCGCGGTTTTATCGTTTACTTTCAGCCGGGAATCGTTCCCCATGAAAATCATCCAATTACGAACCCACCGGTATCTCTGATCTTTGCCGATCGGTTCGGTCAACGCGGAAGGGCGAAGGAGGACTAGCAACAGTTCGATTGTTCGCAGCAGCAGTTCGATTATTCGTAGCAGCAGTTTGATTATTCGCAGCAGCGGGGACCGGCACGCTCCCGAAAACTGGTGTGAACGGTTGACAACTTACACAGTGTTATCTGGTAGTAGCAGAATGCACCGGTAATCCGCCGCTAAGCCCTCGCTGATCCGGGATCCACGTGCCACGCGACGCGCGATACACCTCGACGGCTTACCAGCCCCTAATGAGGGGGCGACAGCCGCGGAGAGAAAGATGGATGGCGCGAATCGCGATCACCACGGTTCGTCAAGGATGCTTCCAGCTTCGTAGTTTTTCGATCATGAGGTTGCGAGATCGCCGCCGAGGTAATTGGAATGGGGCTGGTTTTGTTGCTCCTTCAGTTTACTCTTGGGTGGGATTGTTCTTTGGTGCACCGAACAACGGGTTTCGGGGAGAAATGGGAAAGCGAGGTTGGATTTCTTGATCTTGCCAACCTTCGACTTTTAGCTGAGACTGTGGTCAAAGTAATTGGAACAGGGTTGCTCTTTTTTTTTCTCTCTCTCTTGATACCGTAGAAAAGGATTTGAAGGAGAAATATGAACGTGGTCGAGATTGGATTCAGAATCTTGGAAATTTTTTACTTTTTACCGAGATTGCGGTTAGGATAATTGGGATAGGGTTAGGTTTTATTCTTGGTTGGAGCTTTTTTTGCGGTACTGGAAGAAAAGGTTTGAGGGAGACATATGGAAGAGGTCGAGATTGAATTCGAAATCTTGGAAATTTTTTACTTCCCGCTGAAATTGTGGTTAGGGTAATTGGGATTGGGTTTCATCGTATCTTGGTTTATTCCTGGGTGGAATTTTTTAAGCGGGTTTTGAGAGGGGTATATATGTATATACTGCGTTTTAAATGATCGTTTTCAAATTTAGGGACGTCGTAGAGATAGAATCGTGTGTATACTGGTATTCAATGACACCGGATGAATAATAGCCACACCGGAATGAACGTGACCCTAAAGTCGAGTGTGCTCATTGATGACAACAGGATCAGGGGTCGAGTGCAAGGAGGGTGGCTACCCTAATGCATGAATGAACAAGCTCGTCGAGTGGCTGCTAACCCTGCTTATAAAAGCACGTTTAACGTATTTACACACTCGAGGATAATCCATTCTAGCTTGTTAAGTGTGTCGAATGTTTCGATATTATTTTCTTTTCAAATTTAATAGTAAAATTAAAAAGAGTATTAAATATCGAATAAATTACGTAGACCGTATAAACATACTGTATAAATTCCAGACGCTTTGTCTTATAATATTTTACTCTGTTTTATTATATTTTATAGAGGTGCATCGCGGGTTGCTGTTCTACAGGCGTTTGTCACATGTTCAGACATAAATAATCATCGAACGTCTACTAAACTTTATTAATAATTTCAACGTATCGATGAAGAGAAGCAATATTAACCGAGTATTTTCCAAACAGCTTAGACCTCCTAAGTAGCTAATATCTTAACCAACGACACATTATACTTCCTCTCAAACCTTTTCGAGTAACCTGTAATTTCTCATCGAAGGAACCCACCTTGATATCCATCAAACACCATGCTAAAGCCAAGAAACGTTTGAATTAAACCCCTTATCTAAACCTCGCATCAAACATCCCATATATCATTGTAAGAAACAAATCTGGCCCATTCGTTGCCTCGATACCAATTTCCAGAAGATGAGTATCATCGAGTAAATCCAATTTCTCGTAATAGCAATCATGCTTCTTCGAGGAAACCATATTTCCTTCACGAGGATCTCTACATACGCGATAATTATTCAGCCCTTAAGTATAGCCCCGAGGTGAGAGGATGCGATTATAAAACCACAGGTGTTCGAAAATTCGACGTCCGTACGATTCTACACGATTACATCTCGCTAGTACACGTTCAAGCTATTCCACGGCACAGTTTAATAACGCAGAAACGCGACTCGAATCTTGGTAACTGCAAATAAAACATCGATTCTAATCCCTCGTCATCGAAACGAATTGGAATCATACGAAACGAGCTGTCGTGTTTAGGATCTTCTGCTTTGAAGTTCCGATACAACGTCGCTGCAGGAAGACTAAACCAACCCTCGGAAGGCTCAGAAAACCCCGGTGCATGAGTATTCTGGCACCCAGTGTAATTAGGAGTCATTAAAGCGAAGCCAAAAGCCGATGCAATCGACACGCAAAATCCCCGACGCGAGTCCGTGCTGTCCGCCAAGTATGGTTCACCGAGAAAAAGGAAGAATAGGAAGTCGGAAATCACCGCGAGGAAGAAGGAAGAAGAGACGGTGAAGAAAAGGAGAGAAACCCCGGGATGGTTCACGTGTTGTATCCCAGAGGGTCCAGAGTCGGTCTCAACGGTCTTCTCTTGCACGGTCCTTTACCCCATCGCCTCTTTCTTCTGTCCGTTTCGTGAAATCCCTCTGGTTTCGAAGATCCCCACGTGATCTTCGACGGCATGCGTGCAGGCTGCGCACGATCGGTGCAACAAAATTGTACAAAAGCTGGAACGAACGGTGATAATGGGCCACGCGGAATGCCTTGAAAAAACCACACCGAATGAAGATGGAGGGAAAGGAAGAAGACGAAGCGGAGGCTGAGGAAGAAAGGGATGTTATGCTTTCGATGGACCAAACAAGGTTCTATCCAAACACGATCGGAAAATTTGCAACAATGTAGAAATCATCGGCGAATAGACGAGGTCTGAAACCGATTACAATCAAACAAGGTGTCTAATAGCGAAAAAATAACGAATGCTATTAGGTTGGTGCATATGAAATGTCGGATTTTTAAGCGAATATACAAAACTGCATATCTTTTTTCAAAAGCTGTTTATTCAATCAAAATATGCTCCATTCGCTTCAGTACACTTTTTCCAACGAGACTTTAAAGCATAGATGTCTGTCTTAAAAAAATTCTGATCTTTAGAATCAATAAACTCTGACATCGAATTTTTCAAACTGTCTTCATTTTCATACTGTTTAGCTCGTAAAAACAGTTCTAAATGTTTAAAAAAATGAAAGTCGGTTGGCGAGAGATCCGGTGAATAGGCTGGGTGCTGCAAAACTTCATATTTCAATGGCTCTCGATGAAATCGGGATAGTAACGATGAGCATACGTTCAACCGATCCAGCTTATTTCGCTCAGTTAGTTCGTGCGGTACCCACTTATCCATTTTCTTCACCTTGCCAATTTCAGAAAGATGTCGCAATATTGTTGTATGGTCAATTTTCATCCTGGTAGCCTGTTCCCTCGTGGATACAGTTGGATCCGCTTCCACCAATGCCTTCGGATCATCATTTTTCACAGACGTTTTGGGTCTCCCACGCGGATCATTTTGTAGTGAAAAATCACCGGACCTAAATTTTTCAAACCAACGCTGCACTTTTCGATCATTAACAGTATTCTCCCCAAATGCTTGGTTTACGTTCCGTGCAGCTTTTGCAGCATTATCACCAAGTTTATACTAATACAAAAAAATTATACGAATATCGTTTAGATTCATATCGGTACAAAATTCAAATGAAATAACAAAAGGGAACACTTTCGAGACAATCTCCTTTGTTGAAATGTGACTCTGGCAATGGACAGTACGACTATAAACGAGGATATGCCAAAACCAAAAGTATAATGAAAACAGGAAGACAAACGTTCGCATGTAAAAATATTCGACATTTCATATGCATCAACCTAATAGAAAGAAAGAAGGTATGCGATCCTTCTGATTAACGATCCCTTTTCTGCAAGTCAATACAGAGTAGAAGAAGAATTATGAAAAAATGATGTAAACAAACAAGAAATTAAAGAAGAAAGGGAAGATCTCAGTCAATGAAACGAAGATTCTATCGATAATGGATTGAATCATTTCTAGGCGAAAAATATGGATGAAAATGAAGAAAACGAGGAAAGACTGGGAGAGAAAGGTGACACTGCAGCGGAACGTAGGTTCTATCAATGACATGCAATCGGTACGAGTCATCTTGGAATGAAGAAACAACGAAAATTCTATCGATAATGGATCGAATCATTTCTAGGAGGAAAATATGGATGAAAATGAAGAAAACGAGGAAGAACTGGGAGAGAAAGGTGACACTGCAGCGGAAAGTAGGTTCTATCAATGACATGTAATCGGATTGAGTCATCTTGGAAAGAAGAAAGAACGAAGATTCTATCAATAATGGATCGAATCATTTCTAGGCAGAAAATATGGATGAAAATGAATAAAACGAAGAAGGACTGGGAGAGAAAGGTGACACTGCAGCGGAATGTAGGTTCTATCAATGACATGCGATCGGATTGAGTCATCTTGGAAAGAAGAAAGAACGAAGATTCTATCGATAATGGATCGAATCATTTCTAGGAGGAAGATATGGATGAAAATGAAGTAAACGAGGAAGGACTGGGAGAGGAAGGTGACACTGCAGCGGAACGTAAGTTCTATCAATGACATGCGATCGGATCGAATCATTTCTAGGCGGAAAATATGGATGAAAATGAAGAAAACGAGGAAGGACTGGGGGAGAAAGGTGACACTGCAGCGGAAAGTAGGTTCTATCAATGACATGCGATCGGATTGAGTCATCTTGGAAAGAAGAAAGAACGAAGATTCTATCGATAATGGATCGAATCATTTCTAGGAGGAAGATATGGATGAAAATGAAGTAAACGAGGAAGGACTGGGAGAGGAAGGTGACACTGCAGCGGAACGTAAGTTCTATCAATGACATGCGATCGGATCGAATCATTTCTAGGCGGAAAATATGGATGAAAATGAAGAAAACGAGGAAGGACTGGGCGAGAAAGGTGACACTGCAGCGGAAAGTAGGTTCTATCAATGACATGCGATCGGATTGAGTCATCTTGGAAAGAAGAAAGTGAATGCAAGGTCAACGAAAATTGCGGCTATTGTCGCGACGATTAGTCGCTGCGCCGAGTGACGAGGAGAGAAGTAAGAACGCAAGCAGCGGACGTCCGGCACACAGCTGTGCTCATTACGACACGGGCGTCCGCACAGGTGTCGCTCGTATGTACATCAGCCGAAGGCGAAAGTGCACCCTTTCCGCGGCCGAACCTTGTGATTTTCGAGTTGCCAACTCGACCACTGTCCTTCGACGCTTTCGCGTGCTTATTGGCACCGACTCTGTGCCCGGGACGCGGATTTTTAAGTATGTTAATTCGCTTACTCCTGGACGAGGGTAATTCGAGCAGCTGGCGTCAGAGAGGACTGGCTCCGTGTGGTTCTTTCAATTTGGGTCGAATGATGGAGATTGATTTTTCGAATTGGCTTCGTGGCGCTGTGTTCTACATCAGGGATGTGGTAAGGAATGGTTTATGAGTTTTTCAAGATGTCCAGAGACGACGGGATCTTTGGGGACTTGCAGATAAATTATTATTAATTGTAGTTTCGATATTTATATTTGGGGCGTTCTTCTTTTTTGGAGTATTCTTGGTATCTGATATTTTTATAGGCGATGTCGATGATTGTTTGGTGTTTCAAATTATTATTAATTGTAATTTCGATATTTATATTTGGAGTATTTTTGGTGTCTGATATTTTTATAGGCGATATTGTTGATTGTTTGGTGTTTCAAATTATTATTTATTGTAGTTTCGATATTTATATTTGGAGTATTTTTGGTGTCTGATATTTTTATAGGCGATGTCGATGATTGTTTGGTGTTCTATAATGCCGTATCGATAGGATACAATGGTATAATAGTATATAAACGAAGAGAATCTTAAAATACACAAGTGGAACTTTCAGTTTGCATACTTAGCTTCGTAAGAGGTTAAAGACGCCTGTGGTAGAGCAACCCGCAATGCACGCTTCGAATGTCGCAGTTCTAGAATTTTATACAGCAAAAAGCCTATTTATCCAATAGTCAAATTCATTCGATACTTTATCATTGCATTTTTTTCAAAAAGTTTCTTTCTAAAATCGAAAATTGCATAAGAAAAGAAACTTCGTCGGAGAGATATAAAAGTCTAATGTTTTATTGCCAAGTACTTGAAATCAATTCTTGAAACGTTAGCGTTTAAAAGCTGTAATTAGTCTACAATGAACCATTAACAAATAAACGACTTTCACAAGTGAAATAATAATCATTTATGTGCACACACGTACGAATACCTAACTTTCAGGTCACATCGCATAATAGGAGGTTAAATAGAGCCTTGTCTACTCACCTCTAACACCTGTTTAATTATTCCATCGTTTGGTGCTAATTATCTCTTCTATTGTTTCGAACTAGCTATCTCTTCGACGCGAATTAGATCGAAATTTCGCTTGAAAATACCCAATAAATTCGTGAACGCTTTGCGAGCCTCCATTAACGCGACATTGAACGACAGAATCGCTTGCCATCTGTCCGATCATCGCGATTTTCGATCGTTAACATCACCTACTTCCGACGAAATCGCAAATCATCGCGGAAGCGACTTAACGCGCTCACGTAGCGAGAGCGTTCTTCGAAGTGCATTTCAGTGAAAGGGTTAGCTTAGTGAAACTAAGGAAAAGTTGTTAATTACGTCGTGGTACTATGTCTGGCTTGCTGCCTTTTCCTTCGATACCCACTGACCATTAGCGGTTCTAAACCTACAAATGGAACGAATTAGATGATCAGGGAAGTGTTGCATAGAGTTGCAAAAGCACTGATAAAGTGCTTTCAGAATACCTATTAACGAGAACCAAAAATTCCGAATTAACAAATACGCGTAACGTACTTTTATATAATATCTCTGCATTATATCATAAATTCTTCGCGAATTCAATTTAACCTCTGATATAATAAATCAGAGGATATATCTTACATCGCTAGTTTATACACTAAAAATCTCTCAGATATTCTTCCATTCTCTTACAAAAGAAAAAAAAAAAAAAAATACTCAAATATTTCTTTGACTATAGAACGAATAAAAATTTCATAGTATCGTTAATTCGTGCGATGTATCAGGCGTAAGATATGAACGATCGAGAAGAAACGATACTCAGCCGAAGAAGACACGCGTGTGTGACCGTATCATTAGGACCACCCTTCGCGACCATGCCAGGGAGCATTTTTTGGAAGCGTAATGACACTTCGTGCGCGAACCATTTAGGTGGATCCCCGGTAAATTGTTCCGGCCCCCAGGTACCGGCCACGCAGGCCCTCTAAACGACAAGAAACCCGGGCGCAACCTTCGAAATTGCACGCTCTAAACAAAAGCGATTGCGCTACCTGGACGCGGCCGGCTGATTTCGACTCGCGTTCGCCTGTGAGCGATGGAAATTCGCGATCAAAAAGGGAGAAGGAGGGGTGAGAAGGTGGGAGAATCGAAGAGGGTGATGAAGAAAGAGAGCGAAAGACCGCCTTAAAGAAAGAGCACAACATTTCTTTCCTTTTTCTTTATTTTTCTTTTTCGCTCCTTTTGTACCTATTATTTCCTTTTTTCTTCGATTTTTTTTTTCTCCGTTTCAGAAGTGTCGTTTTTATCGGAGAAATTTTAATCGTCTTATTAAGCGACATCTAAAGTAGACTGATTGTAATAGTATATGGTTTCGAATACTATGAGAAGTAAATGTTATCATTACTTCTGCCAAATTAAAGCTTGCCCAATTTATTTTTGTCCCGCACGAAAGTTCCAGGATCGAGAAATTAATCATGGCTGAATGATCATACGTGCAACACAAAGCACATGTGTGTAATTAAAGAGAAGTTACGAAAACTGACAAATGAAACGCCAAAGCAATTTATAAGATTGCAATTAAGACGAGAGGAAGGGTAATCTGAAAAAGATTAATTGCTTGTTTTGCGTCAAATTAACTCTGACAGCATAGTAACTTGATAACGTAATGACGCAGGAGAAGATTTCTAACAATTATATGTGTCTGATGTATGGTACAGACAGGGGTAAAATTGCGAGCAGATGATAGCAGAGATTTAATAGAACTCGAAAATACTAGCGTCGCATTTAAAACCATAACGCACCGGAAATCGTTTCGTATTAACTCGTCGATAATTCTTCTCGTGGTTTTTATTTTAAAAAATAATTTAGAGAATCGTAGACAAGGGCTGCCGATAGAAAATCGCTGGAAGAAAAGATTTAAAGAAGAATTTGCCGAAGATCTCGGGATTAGGAAGGAGAGATGAAAATCTTGCCGGTTTCAGCCCAGTTTCTTCGAATCTTCGATGTCGCAAGGTCCCACGCGCAACGACCGTGGCCCTTGGTTTTAATAAGCGGGCCGACCCAACGTTTAAAAGAAGCCACAAAGCAGACAAAGTTGATGGGCGATTTCTGGACTTAACCACAGTCCACGCACGTCACACGTAATCGCTATCCCGAGTGTGCTTCGCGGCCGAATGGAACTCGATTAAGGAAAAGCCGAACGTTTGCCGAGAATCCGACTCGAAGGACGTGGCTGAAATTGACGTAAGCCTCCACGTATTTCCGGTATGAGAAACAGGTATAAACAACGTTGCCTTCTTTTACGCCTGTACCTGCCTCTTCCGATTTTCAGCCGAGTCCTCGAGCTTTCTTTCTTTTGTGACAGCATGAAATTCTGTCTGAATTTTCGTTTTAAAATTAACCCATTAATAAAAATAAATTAAATTAATAGTTAATAGTTATATTATAGTTATAATATATAGTTATAATAGTTAGTTAATAATTAAATTTGCAATAATCCGCACCCGATAACTTAACTATTCTAAATTTATTTACCGCGCAACTACGTAGAAAAATTAATATTTACATTATAACGTCGTATAAAATGATTTTACTTCAGAATACGTATAATTTTTGGATTAAATATAAACGAGACTTTATTTCCTACGCTTAATTGCAATCAAAGGCTTGAAAGATTCTCTTCAGAGCGAAGATGCAAATGAGTTAATACAATTTTGCTAGAATTGAACTTAGTAAATGGAGTAATTTTAATTTTAGGTGGAAAAAGGGAAGATTTTTCACAGAAATTTCGCTTCTGCTCGGTAAATTCCGACTGAAACAACCTGTTACGACTGACGACAAACGATCGGCCAAAAAGTAATCATCCGCTTCCTTCGATCTCTCTCCGTTATTTACACTGGACCGAGCAGCCATCGTCATACCGACTGGGATCGCTGTAACCGTGACACGTAACGCGGAAAAAGCCACGCGTCGAAGGTGGATCGAACGACACTCGGTGATCGGCATAGCTGAGCGAACCACGACGTCGATTCGATGATATTTCGCGGACAAATCCGCGTTGCGACACGCGCAAGAAGCTGTCCCGTCGATCCTTCCATTCGATCGACGCGAACACGCGACAATTTGTGCCCTTGGATGACGGAATGTCATTCGACGATCCTCGACGTCGTTTCAATTAACGACGACAAGAACAGGCATTCCGTTTATATGGAAACTGGTTGACCGTTGCGGCTCTCAATTTTCTGGCGTAAAGTAAAATCACCTGCGAGGAGGATGCCGAACATTTGCCTTTTTCTTCTATAACACGTATATACGATCGTTGGTAAAAGCTACTAAGGGTCTCGTCAGTCGTATTCCGGGATGTCGATAGCCTTTCAATTTATGTCACTCATATGTGCAACCGATTGGCTAGATCGTTGCGAGAAGCATGTTCGAGAAAAAAGGTTGTTAATTCGAGAAGTTTCCAGAATTTTTCTTCCAGGAGAGAGTTCGCAACATTAACGGCGTATAAGAAAGTCTGGTAAAAGCATATTCGACGAGTATCAGAGCAGCTGGAATTTCATCTCAAGCAAATGTAATCGGAAATTTGGTGTTGTTGTAAAAATAACAAGTATATAACTTGCTATCTACTATAGACATTCGCCTAATCTTCTGACAGAGCGTACCCTAGCGCCTCATCAGGCCCAAGAGCGTCCCGTTCGAATCCAGGACACGCAGGCTGAAAGACGGCACCCTTGATTCGAGATACGTCTCCCTATCAAGATCCCGGTCTTGTGCTTGGCGCACGCACGAAAGGGGGCACGTGTTCCCTGGCCCGTCGGCCCGATCAACCCTCTCCCTTCCGTCCAACGATTTATGAATGCCACCGGGTATAAGGGGCTCATAGAAAGTCAATGCGAAATTTCGGGGGCGCCGCCTACTTTCGCTCTCAGCTCTCCGTATCGGGCCCCGAATGCAACACCGTAGGCCCCTCGACAACGCCATGCGTGTTCCCTTCCACCTCCTCGTCTTCCTTTTCTCTCTGCCGTTTCCCCGTGGACACGGCACGGCGAATCGTTTCGGCCAAAGGAGAGGAGAGAAAATGGAAGGAGGTGGGTTCGATCTTTGCCTCCGAGGGGACAGTTGCCGGGACCAGTTCACCTGCCCTTAAAAATCTAAGCACGCGAAATCACGAATGCCTATTAGCCACCTCGCCGGACTGTGTCCCGGTAGCCTGGAATAGTCCTCTTCTTCTTCGACGTGGCGATGGCCACGAGATTGCCCCTCCAACGGCACGAAATTACGATACCTTTTGCTCCGCTTGCGACGCCCGCCGCCGATAAGTACAGATCGAACCATCACCATACGAGTCCCGTGATGTAGCAAAGTAATTAGACCCACAGCCGTTTGCCAGTCTGGCTTTTCTCGCGAGAGTAGCTCGATTGATACGTGATCATTGCTTCGGTCTACGTTTCATTCACTTTTCTCTTACGAGTAGACGTCGTTCTTCGACTACAGCATCGATAATTCGGCCGAGTGCCTTCCTGACGAAATGTGGACCCTTTCAAGGATCAGTGTTTTTTCCATCCTTCACAGTCAGAAGATTCTGCGAGTTAGCCGCGATTTATGAGTCACTCTCACGCGAGCTGTTTTGGAATTATGTAAGTTCTTTCCTGCGTTCTCTGTCACATAGATATATCTACAACTGTTCGTATTACAACTCAGCGGGAGAATTTATAGGGAAATTATAGAGAATTTCTAGGTGAAAGATAGTCATAATTCACTTTGCTCTAAAATTCACGAGGTCAGAATTTTCTTCATAAAGAATTTCTAGGTGAAAGATAGTCATAATTCACTTCACTCTAAAATTCACGAGGTCAGAATTTTCTTCATAGAGAATTTCTAGGTGAAAGATAGTCATAATACACTTCGCTCTAAAATTCACGAGCTCAGAATTTTCTTTATAGAGAATTCACTTCGCTCTAAAATTCACGAGGTCAGAATTTCCTTCGACTTTACCTAACACTAAACTATTTTCAAGCAGCTTACCTACTCTGAAAAACCGTTTCTTTAAACGGCATCTCGTGAGTTTGGGAAGAAAAAAGAATGAAAAGGAATCGTGATTCGAAATCATCGAAATTCTCGCCTCGGATAGTGTTTCTCAGTGCGATATAGTAATGTGGAAGAAAAAGCAGCATCATTCGTAATCACAGGCGTGCGGCTACGATCTCCCTACCCCTGGCCCTGCCACATTTCGGAGTCTTGAAATTGCAGCCCAATTTCCATGATGGCTGGTACTTATGCAACGTCGCTCTAAATGTAAATTTCCTTTTTCTAGCCTGTCGCATTAAAATTTTTGCATCCCCTACGTGGCATTATAACCGAGACCGGTAATAACATCATAGGCGAGCAGAGTATAATAATAAGCAAACGAAGAATGGCGCGTGGAATTTCGTGTCGGGGTGAGCGTGGAATCAGTGCAGTCCTTCTAAACACAGTTTCTCCGATCAATTTTACCTAATTCGCGTGTACTTCCAGATTAATACGATACTTCGTTCCCATAATTGAATCGGAAATTTTATAAATTATACCGAGTAACCCTTACGAAATCTTAAGTGCTGTTTAATATTTAAAATCCTGGGTAAAACGTGTTTGCAAAAATACGATACGATGCACTGATAGATAATTAGAAACAGGATGGATAGGGATATCGCACATCGAATTTCAAACATTTTTCGATGGGAAAGTCGGAGGAAAAGAATATTTAAAAGAATATCGTACGATTAACGTCGAGAAATAAATATTCGAATTATCGTCCAATTTCATTTACCTCGAAATACCTACGCAGAAAAGGAAATATCCCGTAAATGCGGAGAAGCAAAGATACGAGCTGTGATTAATCGGGATTTCGCGTCTTCTCGAGCGCATAACCGCGCATGACTCGGCTGGGTCGTACGGTTTCGTAAGAAAGGAGGATCGGCAACTGACACGGCGATCACCGAGTACGAAACGAAAGAATATTTATGTCTTCATGAACAGCTAACCGTCGGTTATTACGAAGAGAGAAAAAGTCATCTTGTTTTCGTCCACGGACCACTGTGCTCGCGTCGCTAATAATCGGTCTCTCGGTACTTGACGCGACGTTAAAAATTAGTTTATAAAAAGAAGGACTCGGGATGGCAGGGTGCGCCAGTGGAACACCCGGTATAAAGATGTCCCCTGTACACGACATCATATTTCAACATTAAGTGGCCCGATGGTCGGAATATTAGCGAAATAATACTTGTTCCGCGGGCGATAATATATGATGCACGACACTGCATGATTAAAAATCGCGATATTCCAGCTGCTGTGTAATATAGGCGATTTTAAAAAAGTCGGCCACGAAATACCGGTATTTTAGAGACACCCCTTTGCATCGTAATCAGATTGTCACTGCATGCTCCGCATAATAAACATTTTTATCATTTACACCGGGGCATACAAAGTTATTATTGGCGTGGTGAATATCTCGCTTGAATTAATACGTAAGGAGCAACTTGTAATCTTGCCCGGCAAAGGACAGCTTTTACGCCCTTCCATGGTCCAAATCGCTCCGAGAAATCTTTGAGAAATTTTAATTATGGTGGAAAGTTAACTTCCATCCAGTGTCTATTAATTTTAACAATCCCAACCGCGAAATATTTCACGTTCCGTCCATTCCACTCCATACTTTCTATTTTTCCGTTATTATTGAAGATTACAGTTTTTAAACGCTTTCAAAATACGCTAATGGCTTTATTTAGCTCGTAACTTTAAAGTTTACGTTACATTGGTTGGTTGTGTAATATTAATTATTGGATCTCTCGTGTGATTTCAAACAATGTGACAAAGATTTTACTATTTACAAGATGTCTCATTTGAATTGACATAACGAAAAATTACGTAAACTGCGTTATGAAAGAAAAAAGAACAATTGTTTATAAGTATGAAGTATAAAGATACTAAGTACTGCAAGCTGAATTAAAATCACTTGCTTATGGAGTATTTCGCTGTGTCAACTTAAATAGGGCACCGTGTACAATTACGCGTTAAATATCCCCTAAGTTTATGTAACCCTATAAACATTTTATTTTGTTTTACTTCATACGGAAGTTTATTCGTGTTATCCAATATTACGGAAGTGTAACGTATACCTTGATTTATGAGTGCAATTGAGGCGTGTAATAGAATATTCCTGGATACGAGTAAACATACATTCACATTGTCGTGGAGGTAAAAAATGTCGTCAATAATTCAATTTCGAACATGTGCAACTCTCCATTCCATTTCTCTTTGTACACAGATTTCAAACGATCCCTTATAAACTACACCTTTTCGAGTTTTACATTAAAATAAAAATTGGTACTTCTGCTAAATAGAAACGAAAAAAATTCTACATTGGGTCAAAACAGTCAATAAGAAAATCAGCTCGTGTCTCGAAAAATTCATAGAAAAATCCATTGTCGACCACCCGTGGTACCCTTATGACCTCTATTATAGTCGTCTAATGTAGAAAAAGTGGGAAAAAGTGCGGCTACCCGGAGAAAGTAGCCGGACCTGGTGCGATCGCGAGGACTTCCGTCGCGAATGCAGCGCACGCGCAGCGTCGTATCAATTATTGCCGGGGTCGGGCCTAAACGCGGCGAAACAATTTCTGCACTGGGAAGATCGATAATGGTCGGCGCGCGGCTAACCACCGGCGCGCGCGATCATCTTTCTTGTATCGTGACACGTACACGATAATGTCCGGTGGAGAATCGCAATCGAACGATATTTAGTCTGCTGGCGGATATAATATGCGCGCGGGGTCCGGCGATGATCATAGGCTAACGTACATTTAGGCAGATGCGACAGAAATTGAACGTCTCCTGTCCTCTCCTCCGTCTCTCTCGCGCGCCCCAATCTCCGATCATCCTCTCCTCCGATCACGCGCCGTTTCGACGCTTCCGTTGGCCCAGGATCCCCGTCCACGATCGCCATTTCGGGGTCTTCCGGCGTTATCTGGCCGCACGACGCGTCGTGTGGCCGCCACGCGACACAACGGTCCCGTGATCTATCGATCGATCGGCCGACCGGACCCGTATCTCCGGCCGAGATCGACGACGCGCCGCTGTAACTGGGTTACAGAACGCATTAATGCGCGACTCGATTACAAGGCAGCCCCCGATTGATTCGGCCCGGCCGCTGGCCCGCCGCAATTTGCCAGATTAAACGTTTAAACCCGGTACCTGGCATCGAGCGATTCCTGAATTCGTAATTTCACCGAGGATCTCCATCGGGGAAGGGGCCACCGCAGGCTCGCGTCACGATACCTCGAAATTCCAGCCAAGCTGCGGACCGATCTCGATTCGTTGCCTCGTGAGAGCAACTACCAATGATTTGCCAAACGTGAGCGGAGTTCGCTCTTCTGGGATCAGCTTTGCGATTCGTCCTCTTTCTACGCGGTGGAGGTAAGTGGGAGTTTTCGAAAGGCGAGGGTGTGATATCAAATTACGCCTCTATTCCATTCGCGATAAAATTACTAATATTCCACGAGGATTTGGAACTACTCGGACTCGTTATCGTATTGCAAAGTGTGAACTCTACTTTTGATATTTGTTTTTGATATCCAGTCACATAATCGATGCTTATCCTTTTGTAAAGCAAATAAATTGCTATTTTTCGTTTCGTTTCACGGAGTTAATCAGTTCGACAGACGAAGCAACGATAACCCGACATCATTGGAGAGACAGACAGAATGTAAAAATCGTCGTGTGTAGCAGCCGCTTGGACCCCAATTTAGCGCGGAACACGCTTGTTCTATATATCGGTCACTTGGCAGGACATAAAAAAAACGCGTGATTCAATTATGCTACGCTTCCAGATGTTATCAGCCTCTTTATCGCGCGGTCGTAACAATTAATGAACGCCTAAACGAGGGCTCGTTAGCACCGGCCGAAAGATTGTTTAAGCTCGGCTTTATTACAATACGAATCCCGGGAAAAAGGAAAGCACGGAAGAAACGAAAGAAGGGGTATTACTCGGGACGATCTCGTGTCATCGATTATCGACCGGACTTGTATTATGCTAACGAGATACTTCCAGGTATATCTCTTTTCGCCGGTCATCCATCGCGTATACCGATCCCAACGATCGCGTTTACGAGCGACAAAGTAGATGGTTAATTAAACCACCTCGCCGATCGCGGCGTCCCACACCTACTCGCCGTCAGCTTCCATCAGCGCACGATATCATAATTTCGCTGAAATTAAAGTAACGTCGTTTTCGTGTGGTCGCCTCTAAGCTGTGCCACCTGTTCTCCTTCCGAGTCGATGGTAACCCTCGCCTCTCGATAACATCGTGCTTTATAGCTCGGTAATTCAGGGCTTAGATGCCGGGATCTGGGACATGAGGGACTCACGTGACGTGGGGATCGGTCAATGCAAAGATTCGGGTAATTAACAGTGCTGCAATAAGTCCCAGAAGGACAACCGCGAGGTCAAGTCAGGACCAAATGGCTGTTCTAGCATAATTTTCAATAGCACAAGTTTACATCAGGGTCGTCTACTTTTCTCGGTAATGTCAAACCGGTAGTGGTAAAGAGCAGTTGACATTTTTCGTTCGATTCTTAGGGTCCTTCTCTAGTATGAAAATTATACATCGAAGAAGCACTTAGTCGTAGTTAACTATAGCTGCACATTTATGTTGCTACCTAATCAGGTGCAAATTGCGTCATCTGTAGTGTCACGTGTGGAATTACACGTATTATGTGTTTACTTCTATTCGATGTCGCGTGCGACGTGTTCGTTACCTTCTTCTTGTTCGGAGCGTCCTTGAGTACGGACGTATTATCATCGTACTATGAAATTATGAAATATACCCGTTTAAGAGTGACCCTGTTTCCATTGCTCTTAACGATAATGCAAGGATTTCCATCCGCGGCAAAATTAGATAGATATTGTAAGAATTCTTCGAATTTTTTGCTTGTTAAAATATGTCGAAGATAGTTATGATCGAGTGATACATGCAGTTACAATCGCGAGGTTTGATACGGAGAACTCGCGACGAGTTAGACTCGTTATAGATACGCGTTTAAAGAAGTTTCTATAGATATTTCTTAATCATGAATTGTAAGAAACGTTTATAAGTTTGTGATAAATCGATTGAACAGTATCTTCGTGGAGAACACGCAAGTTCGAGGAATGCTCGACGACGCTGTTTAATTGCAACTGAAGAGCGAGAAGAAAGTTAGACTCGGATGAGATATTGCTCTTACAGTTGGTAGATCTGTTTAATTACAGGATCATGCTTCAGCTTCTAATTGTGACTTTATCTAGTCTTCAGGTGGCTATCAAGCGGCTATCCGGTTTGATCGCTGCTCCTTTAAACTCCGTAGATCGGTAGTTCAAACGAACGTGCTTTTATTTTTAGTTTAATTATATTATCACGTTTCAAATTTTAATGCTAACTCTGGCTAATTTTATTCCACTTTTCGCACTTTTAATATTTTCATTTTACCCTCGGGATAGCGCTATCTACGTCAGTAGGCTAAATACTATAATCAGCCTATAATAATTACCAATAACCTATCTAGCAACGGTAACAAAATTAATAACACTGTATGTCTGGAATAATTATAAACGTACATACGATTCTTCTTCCTTCTCCGTCGATTTATCACACAAACCGACTATCCAAATACGACGCTCGATCATCTTCGTCACAGGGCGAAGGACTAATTCGTACGATGGATCATCGTGACGCGTCGCGATGGCGCGAATCGAAGATCAAAGGCGCGACCGACGCGGCTTTATTAATTGATTCGGCTCCGTTTAAGAATTCATAACGTACGCGACGTGCATCTGACAGGATTCGAGAACGGACCACGTTCGTATGTAACAATTCTCTGGCGAAATGAAATTGATTTCGAGACGAGCGAGTGAACGCTGGTTTCCGGGTGCGGCGAAATTAATCGGCGCATGAATATTAACACCTCTCTTCCGCGTCGCGAATCACCTGTGGTTCGTGCCTTCCCTTCCTCGTAATATCTTATCCCCGATGCCGATCTGATACGCGTTGTTATTAATTACAGCGAAAATTATCTGTCGGATCGGGGCCCTTCGAGACCTGTTATCGGCGCAATTAGTATCGACTTGACGCCATTAAACGACAACACGCGTCGAAACAAACGCGTTCACGATTATTATACTTCCATCGAGCTCGTTCCCGCTTTTCGGCGTAATTTTCATCCGGCTACCGTTGAGCTTATTATTTTGCAAATTGTTCCGCTATCGGGATCGTTGGCTTTGATTTACCGCGGCCCGATTAATAACCGGTGAAAACGGTAGTACCAAGTGGACAAGGCTCGCGGTGAAAAATTGGCACTTCCAAGGGAAAGAGGAAATTTACGTTCCTCGTGAAAATGGAAATACCGTCGTGGTATCGCGATGACGGTTAATCAATTTTTTAATACTTCCGAATATTTTTCTCTTTCTGCAAATGTTCACGAGACTCGCGCAGTGATCCTCTAGCGATATTATAAATTATTAAACGGCGATTTAATTGAATTAATTTTTAGCGATTTCACTACGGAGAGCTGATCGTTATCGTTTTATACCCAATTAGAGAACGAAGAGTATACAGCAAACCGTGCAATTAAGTTCATCTTCGGTAAATTCTAATTTCTCGTTAATTCTTCACCGAGTTATTAATCACGTTCAAATTCTTCTCCGATCGATGGAATGTGAAATAATAAAAGCTGCTACTTTTCCACGTTTCGCGTTCGTCAAAACTTCAGCGGCGAACGGCCGAAAACACACGTTTCACCCTAATCGTTCGATTACGCTCGTGCGTCTAATGACCGCTCTCTAGGCTGATTAATTTCAGCGCGAAGGTAATCAGGAGTCGCGAGAACGGCGTCTTGATCATCCTTATTCCGGTTCTGGCACAATTAGGGAGGAACTGTTTGAAACGGGGCTGACGTAAACGAAGGCACCGGATAACCCCTGATTTTCAAAGGCTGGTATTATTTTCGGAATTCGGGCAAGAACTCGTCGGAGAATTTAATCGCCGCATCGGCGCAGAAGGTGTTCTTTGTGGCCACCATCGTGGCACGCTTCGTTTTACATCGATAAACACAAGTGCAACACCCCTTCGAATTCTCTTCTCTGAAATATCCTTCTCGACTCATTCGTTCAGCCGTATCTCGGTTTGAAGCGCCTTCGGTCACGGTATTTAAAATCATTTCGAATCGACGATTCTTCGCACTGAATATATCTTCTTACGTCGCACGAAAGCGTGTGTGTCAAGACGAGTTCACTCGTGTATTACGCGACGTGTACTCGTCATTTACGATTTTTGAACTACTGATTACATGTCTATTTACGAATGTTTATCCTCGAGGAAAGATCGTAGATCAACGAAAGCGTAGGAATCGATGGACGGATGCCGAAGGTGCCGATGTGCTAATTGATTGCGCGGCTGGCGTTACGCGACGTGAGTTCTTATTAACTGGCCGACGTGCACAGGGTAGAGCAGGACGAATTTCGAGAGCGTCGAGTCCCAGCAAAAAGGGACGAAAAAGGCGAACGCAGAGGATCGTGGATCAGCTGCTGGTTCGCCTCCTTTTGGACCGCCTCGAACCTGATTCCTCTCCTCTTGCTTCCTCCTCTTTTTTCCCCAGCGCGCCGGTTTTTTGCCGAAAATTTTCCCGCCGCCTTTTTGGCCGGCACGGCGCGTGCTGCGAAACGCAAGAACGCAACTTCTTCTTCGACGTATGAAATATCGATGGCAATTAGCCAGCGGCTTGATTTAAGACCGGCTTCGACGGCCGCATTGGGAGTTCAATCTCGATGGGCAGGCCGGGCTCCCTTTAATTTCGTACGTATAAACCACGGCTGGCCGCGATCTAATTAAGAAATTGCTTTAGACCCGGCGACCAAACCGACGCCCCTACAGAGCGTCGTCGCCTGCATCGTTGCTTGTCTTGTTCCGACCGACAACGACTTACTTTCGCCTCGACCACTTGTTTCGCGTGCCAGACAGAGAGTAAAAAGATCTTTCGGCTGATGGATTTGGAATCGAAGGCGCGAGTCGCTGAAAATCGAAGGTATCGAGTATTCGAGTTGGATTTGGGTCGAAGAGCGGAAATTTATTCGTTCCAAAGGAATTATATCCAAGACCGTAAGTCGACTTAAAGGTTTCCGTTACGAAACGGTGATAAAAAAATAATAAATAGAGTAATTTTGAGCATAAATGGATGAATTTAGAATCGAAGGTACCGAGTATTCGAGTTGGGTTTGGGTCGAAGAGTGAAATTTTAAACGTTCCAAAGGAATTATATCCAAGACCGTAAGTCGACCTAAAGATTTCCGGTACGAAACGGTGATAAATAAATAATAAATAGAGTAATTTCGAGCATAAATGGATGAATTTGAGAATCGAAGATGCGAGTCGCTGAAAATCGAAGGTATCGAGTATTCGAGTTGGATTTGGGTCGAAGAGTGGAATTTTATACGTTCCAAAGGAATTATATCCAAGACTGTAAGTCGATCTAAAGATTTCCGGTACGAAACGGTGCTAAATAAATAATAAATAGAGTAATTTCTAGCATAAATGGATGAATTTGGAATCGAAGGTGCGAGTCGCTGAAAATCGAAGGTATCGAGTATTCGAGTTGGGTTTGGATCGAAGAGTGAAATTTTAAACATTCCAAAGGAATTATATCCAAGACCGTAAGTCGACCTAAAGATTTCCGGTACGAAACGGTGATAAATAAATAATAAATAGAGTAATTTCGAGCATAAATGAATGGATTTGGAATCGAAGGTGCGATTCGCTGAAAATCGAAGGTATCGAGTATTCGAGTTGGATTTGGGTCGAAGAGTGAAATTTTAAACGTTCCAAAGGAATTATATCCAAGACCGTAAGTCGATCTAAAGATTTCTCGTACGAAACGGTGATAAATAAATAATAAATAGAGTAATTTCGAGCATAAATCGATCGCGTCCAATTTCACAGGGAAGTATCACACGGTCAAACATTTCGTGGCAACCCCACACGTGTCATTGTAAGACGCGAATTAAGATTAAAGACGTTCCTCATTTTCGCAGGTTCCCCTAATGACGCTAGCCCGAGCTGGATTACTTGATGGCGTTGCTTGCTACCGTTGCGAACGTCCAGGGGTTTACCGGGTTAATTACAAAATTACTCCCTTAGGATTTTAACCGGCCACGTGAAGCGGGGAACAAAAACGACTGAAATCGAGACCGGGTTCGTTAACGTTAAATCACGTTGAATAATGCGAATCGACGATCGCGGTGAAATGGCCTGGTAAAAATTACTCGGTAATAAGAGCATTTTATTAAGCGACGAATTTATGCGTTGTTAGCGGTAATCATTTGTTGGATTATAATTAGAAAGCTTCTTAATTCCGAAAAAAAAGTCTGTTTACATTGGAACCTGTTCGCATTGAACCGTGAATAAAATAGACTTGCTATTTTTTTTTTTTTTTTACAATACAATCTATTTTCTTATCAAGATTCGTTCATTCGTTACGTGTTGCGCGACTATCTTAAATCTCAAAATAACGAAAGTTTTTAATTACCAGGAATTGAAAGAATACATTTCGTGGTTTAGGGGTATCGTGTTGTATCGAAACCGTGTTAAATCTTTAGCTTTGAGTCCCGATGTCGCGTGCCATTGTCAACAACAACCTCGGTCAGAGCAGTCGAGCCTCTTCGCTCGAACATGCAGAGAATAACAACATCGACGGAACTTCGTCGACGAAAATTCTCGAAGGGCCCGACCAGTGATGTTTACATTGGATTATATCTACAAGCCACGCCTCTCGCCGGATACTCGTGTTTGGACCGACTTCCTCACCGTTAGTCTCTCGTGGTATTGTAGCCGAAGAGGTTGAGCAGAAACGTGGCACGAGTGTAAGTCCGAGCACGTGTCTTGTATTGCGTTGAAATTATTCCTGCTACGTAGCTGTTGTGGGATATCTTTCAATTTCGAATCACATGTTCCCGTGTCGAGCACGTAAATAGAGTCGACTGGAAGGGACCTAGTTCCACGATCCGTATTAAAGTCGAAAATTATAGGGGCACGGTGTGTTCTATCGGAAGAGGGCGAACTCAGCTCTGGCAATTTTCGATCGGTATCTCCGGCTGCTCGGAGGAACCGGGCTAGACGATGTTAATTTGCGAAAATTCGTCGGATCACTGCAATTTCAATGACCCGGGCTGGTTATTATTATTAAGCGCGCGTGCTCCGTTCACTGGCTAATTGTTCTAACGATATGCTTGATACGTGACCGGAATCCGTAAGGAGATCATCGCCGTCCACACGCGTCGTTCTCTTCTCGTATCTTTTTGTTTAGTCGACGTTATTCCAGAGATTACGTATGTGAAGATCGTAAGCGAAAATTCTTCTTGATTTCAGGGTTTCTGCGGTGACGGGGTGAAAGAGGGTTGCGATACGATCTGGGTGAGAAGAGGAACAATCGATCGCATTATTCAAAGAGGAACAAAATCTTGGAGATGCGAAGACACCAAAGGTTCAAAGGTAAGTGGCTTTTACATTGTCCGCAAATACTTTGAAATACGAAAGAACGAAAATACGTATCGCGATATCGGGAGAACTTTATTATCCGTTCATCTTATCCGGTCTTTCGTTCAACGAATTAATAAATGCGTAACTGCTTCGGGCTAGTTAGAATCGCTAGAAAATCTTTCAGAGAGAGAGATGTTATGATGAGCGAAAGCTATTTCCTATAATAGTTATAATCACTGTTTCCCCATATCTATTGCAGAATTACGCGTATTCGAACCATCGTGAAAATCAACCAGTAACCTGTTTCATCGCAACAGTTATCACGGCAGCTCGAGTCTCGTTAGCCATTCGAAATGGAAGAACAATTACGCGACCATTGTTACGGAAACCGTTTTAATGGCGCCTGGAGGAGCGAGTGAAACTTGCAACGCTGCTGGTCCCGTTACGCTTCTCTTTACTTCTCGACCACGAGGAAAGATCGCTGGAAATATGGATTCCATAGCCGGGCCAAGAACGTCTGCCCGTTATTTGTTGAAGACACAATTATCGGATCCGCCGGCACATGTAATTTGAGCCGTATTACGCGTACGTCGACAACGTGTCGCGATTATGTTCGCCGCCTCTACTCGACACCCAGCTGCGACACGTATGTACGATCCTCCAACGATCGCCATGTACGATCCGATAGCCAATTAACGAAGAACACGACGTCCAACGATGTCGCGTATGCCTGCAACGTGGACACGCGAGCGAATAGCTCGCTTAGATCGTTGCTGCTCGATCTCAGCTTCGCAACTCGAGAACCTGCTCCTATTCTAGCCTCGTGCCCTCGTGTTCTGTCTTCCACTCGCGTGTTCTACGTGCAACACGTGTAGCGATCGGTACGCGAGCTTTCATCGCTGTATTTCGAGTCATTCGTGGCGGCAGTCGAGGAACATGGGATTCTTGGTCTCGTGATTTCTCAACTTCTTTTTTTTAATCACGCTCCAACAGCAGCTGTAGGCTCTTTCGATACGAGGTTCATGACAATCTTTAGGATAACGCGGATAGAAATCGCATCTAAATTAACCCATTTGCATCATTACGCGGAATTATCCGCACTCAATAACTGTTGCTTGCATATTCTAAATTTATGTATTACACAACTATATAAAAGAATAAATATTTTAATATATGTATAATTTCTGGATCAAATATAAGTAAGAGTTCGTTTGGTACACTTCATTTCATTGAAAGTCTTGGAAGACTCCTTTCAAAGCGATGATGCAA
>NIJG01000068.1:417266-440603 GCA_002201625.1 Euglossa dilemma
TTTATGGCGACTGACAGTCGTCTTCTCGAGTGCGAAGGGTTAATTTATTCGTGTATTTCACGTGCGAGTATTTGTCAATCCGTAAGTTTCTTAGCCGAAGTTTCGTTGATTTAGTAAGCCGTGGTAGTTCACGTGTCGAGAAATTATCAACGCGAATAGTTTATAATTGTATACTCGAATCGTACAGTTGTCGGAGAGTTTGCGAAATGCAACGGTTTAATAATAGCGAAGGGCAGGACTGAATTTATTAAGATCCGTTCCGATAGCGGAAAAAGAACGAAGTTTCCCTTTCTTGGGAAAGAATTTTCCGGAATGCGTTCTTTCCAGTTAGGATAACGTTCAGTGAAAGTTGGAATCGCATTTAAGATTAGATTTCGTGACTCCGTTTCGATATACCGCCGGGACTTTATGACTTTTGCTGTAATGCAACTAGCGTTTCATTTAGGAAACCTTTTCTTCCAACGATTACCGGAAGTTCGTTATATCCAATTACGAATTAGCTCCTCGCGAATTACACCTTCCGTTCTTTCGCTAAAGAAATTTCAGTCCGCGCGGAAATGTAAATTTTGAAACTCGAAACTCGAGCTACCGAGTGTTTCGAATTCGAGGATCTCGATCGTTCGACCGGTTAATTAATTATACGTTATAAAACGCTAGATTTATTAAGTAATTTAACATTACGCAAGAACGATAGCTGGGAATATAAGAATAAAAGACGTAGATAAATGACGTAGTCGATGTGAAATTGACGCGATCTTCGTGATTCGCGAGTCGAGCTTTACTTTCATCTTTTCCTCGGGAGGGGGTAAGGAAAAAAATCTTTCAGGCGAACGCGCATATACGATGCATATATACATCCATGTACACGATCAAGTGAAATCTCCGTGACTCTCATATCGTACGAACGTCACGTGTTCTTGTCATAGCATACAACTGTTCGTGTCGATACCCCCATCTTCTCATAAATCATAAATAAATCTAACGCTCATTTTCCTCTCGTCAGGTTTAATATCTACGCTCTCCCTTCGCAATATCATTCGATAGTGTACATTATTACACGTATATTGTCCAAGTATGCTGGGTTTTCAATTTTATTCGAAAGTTCAAGCAAGGAGAATAATTTTTACCTATTTATTTCTTGTAGTAATTACAGACCAGGAATCACAAATTTCAAAGTATTCTATTCAGTTTTTACGATTAGTACTGCCACTTTCTATTATTATCATTAATAGTGCTACTGTTACTGCTATCCTTGACTCTCATTTTTCTAATTATTTCCACGTTACGTATTACTTATCAATCTACAGCGATAGAACGCCAAATTCTCTTTGAGAAGACTTTCACGTTCAATCGTGTATTTGCAAATTCCATCGCGTTTCTTCTGTCCGTAACGATTTTAGGGCAGGAGTGGCGTATTTCAAAATGTCCCATAAAAGTGTCCCCTCTTTCAACGGGCGTAAACGAGGATGTATCGCCGGTAACACGGCGCAACGTAAACGATGAAGAGTTTTCGGGCCGAAAACTGTTTGCAGTCCATGAATCTTAAATAATCGTCGTCCACGAAGGGCCACGTCTCGGGCATCAACGTGGCAAATGTCTTAATGAGGCATCACCGAAACCGCTGGTTGCGGTTCCCCGTTGCATTGCACGGTAGTTAGAACGCAATTAAAGTTACATAATCACGCGTTGCCGGCCGTTCTTAAGAGCCCGAAGGGTCCCAAGGCATCGGCCATCAGTAATGCATTAGTTCTGATCACGAGTGACTCGAAACAGGGGGCAAGCAGGTGCGCCATGGAAACGGCTCATTTCGCGACGAAAACGTGCCTCTCGTGTTGCCACGTCGTACCAGTTTATGTAAATCAAAATCGAAATTGAAATTGCACAGCGTGAGCAACGCGATCGGTAATTTTGCTTGCCACTCGATTATTTTCATTCACCGATAAAGTCTAATTTGCCGCAGGTACAAACTGCCGCGTCTTTGAATTACTTTTGTCCCGCTTTACCCGGTACCGTGATCATACGCGTTAATGCACTTTAATGTACCGTGCCAGTCATTTTTTCCACCCCTTCCCTTTCCGTTTTTTTCCTCCCCTCTTCTTTTCGTTCCTTTGCGAACAGTTCTCGGTGACTAGCGTTTTAACTAAACGATTAATCGTGCCGGTGATTACGAAAGGTAGGCTTCGAAATATTTCATTTTTCAAGTCTCGTACGTGTATCGTAAATTGAATAAAATTATTATAAAGTTAGAAATTCGATTCTTCGCCGTTTACGTTGAAAAATAATTCGGTTTCGTTCGCGACGCGAGTTAATCGCAACGCGAAATGAACGACAAAGTGGTGTCTTTTAAATTTTTATCTCCGACCATTTTCATAATTACCCACGCTAATGTATCTTCATTGCGTGTTAATTGTTCTTGTAATTAAACGTAATTTAACGCGACTTAACGTAACGTGCTGCAAGTACCTCGTGTACAGTGTTACTTTAATTGATGACGAGTTATAAATTAGATAAAGTCTCCGCAAAACGCACACGTGTTACGTAGCAAGATAACGGATTTAATTAACAATATCGTCTGAAATGTATTAATCTTTGATCTTTTAAGTCGAAACATTTTCATACGTTCATCTGCTGTAGATGCACGTTGCATTACGAAGGAAGCAGGAACGAACGATTGGCGCGTGTAGGGAATTTCTAAGCAAGCATGAACGTACGGGAAGTTGAATGTTACTTCAAAAAAAAAAAAAAAGAAAAGAAAATGTTCGATTCGAACGATGCGAGTAGGAGAATTTGCGTAATCCAGGAAATAAATCGGTCAGAAGTAACAGCCCTGGAGAATGTAGCACAACTGTTACAATGTAAACGTTGTTTTCATGCAATAGGAATGATACTCGTTCACGTCGTGGCAGAAAAAGCGAAATAAATAATCGCGTTAAACGTGTAAACATGACAGCTATGATTTCCCTTATGTAAAAATGATAAAAAGAAAACGCACGCTTCAGTTAATTTCAGAATACAGCTGTTTAATTAGCATGAAAGTTATTATCGGTAGATTAGCATAATGATTTAGAAATCATGTTTCGTTATTACGAGTCAAAAATCTGAAAGAAATCGATTCATCGTTTATTTCGTACCGCGATCGTTTAAATTATCGTATGATAATATTAGTTCTTGCAAAAACAGGAAGAAATTGAATTTTACTTTGGCAATTTCCAGAAATTTAGGGGAACTTCAATTATCTCTCCACTTATCTGATCGAACGACGAATATTTTGAGAACGGGTACAAAGAATTAGTTATCTCATTATTAACACACGACTGTTGATTAGCTTTTATAAATTTCTCCAGTGTATGTTTGGATCGTTATCTCACACGAACGCGAATTTCTGACCGATTAATCTCTTCCTCTGATAATCTGGGTCAATTATCGCGTCTGGTGATTATCACGAGATTATGTCACGAGCCAGCAGGTGTCCTAATACTCGTGAAAAGAGACGTACACGTATGAGATATGAAGAGTTAATACGCCATCTCGACACTATCTCAGCGAGTCGTTCATTCATCTATTTTCATACTTCCTCTAATATCTTGCTTAACCCTCTGGCAGCTCTTTAAAGCAACCAAGTGTGGCCAAAAGGAGATCCAAAATACGATGAGACGAATTTATGTCAGACCAAGTCACGATATTCATCAACTTGTAAATTAATATACATTATACCTACCTTATATACCGACTACATGGCCTGGCAATTAACACCTTATGTTGCCTATACAACCGACAGATTAAATACCCAACGGAATTTTAAAGAAAGATCATTGAACATCGCGATCACTCGCTAAAGAAATAAAAAGAAAAAAAGTGGAGATTTAGCGATTTTTCAAAAATAAATCGGTCCCTAAGAGATTAACACTAAATTTACGGGTTTTTTTTGTATACCTTTTTCTACGGACATCCGTCAGATTTTGAGTAAAGAAAACCACATATTTTCTTTAAAAAACAAACGATGGGTTTAACTTGAAAACAACGGCAATATTAACAGACTTAATTTAAGTTAATTAAATCTGTTAATATCGTATAATTGAAGCAACTCATTCGTCAAATTGACGGGTCCCGTAAATCTAGTGTTAATAATAATCGTTTCTCGTTATTTCTGATCGTTAATTTCTCGAAGTCAATTTCTTACCTCTTTACACCGTAAATTAAACACCGGAAATATTCGAAAGCTCGAAAAATCTTACTTTAGTTACTTTATCCTAGGTCCACCGAAGTTAATTCGTCTTCTCCTCGACACAAACTCCGCTAGGACATCGCGTTCCGGCTTCTTCGGTGTCGTCTTCAATGCAAACTTTGCACCAGCGAGCGTGATTTAAGAACGTACGAGCGAGTAGACGCGATTACGCTTCGGGATCGGTCACACGTCGCTTCTCTCTAAATCCACGAAGTTCGTGCCGGCGGAACATTAGCCTCGGAGCCAGTGGCGGGGATGATCGTGGCTGCGGACACGGCGTAAAATTTTCGGGGAAAGTCGCAAGGAATCCTTTCACTTTCGTCGCGAAGCCACTGCGAACGATTCCGCGCCGCGAACTAGCGGCTGGCCATGAAACCATCGCTACATAGAGTGGAAACTACATTTTTTTTCGCTCGAAAACGTTCGTGCTACACGATAGAAGTGTTACGAATGGAACAAAAGTTCTCAGCCTGACTGTTAATTAGGTAACGAAACACAGAAGTTGTTCAGGCTATTTTGAAACGAAATTTATGCTAATTTTAGCCGATCCTTTTAATCTGTAGATTTAAATGACTCTATTCGATTTATCGTCGAAATTTATCTGGTCTGTTCAATTCTATGTTAATTTCGATAGTTTCTTTTTTATCATTCGTTATACTTTCCCCCCGTTCGCTGTACTTTTCTCATCGTTTTCAACGCGAGATTAACGAAATGTGTAATAAAATCTGTATAACACCTCGCCTTTCTCGTCGATCCAAAAACCTAATCCATTTACCATCGTTCATGCACATGTACGCACATCCAACCCTCTTATGCAACGCGTGAAAGTTGCTCACGTTCACGAAATCTCCATGATACGTAATTAGACAGGCGGAATGGAGAGGAAAAGGACGCGGATTATCTTGGTAACCACGTAACCGGTGCTAGAGAAAATTTCTTCGAAGGGCATGCAATCGTCCTTTTATTATGCGATTCGCTTGGAAATCGTGCGATCCACGGACTCGTATTACAGGACGTTTCGAAGTTGTCGATAATTACAAATCATGCGACACGATTCTTGGTTTCTTTCGATTAACACTATATTTACGGGACGAATGGGTCGAATGGTTCAATTTGACGAATGGGTTGCTTCAATTATACGATATTAACAGATTTAATTAACTTAAATTAAGTCTGTTAATATTGCGATTGTTTTCAACGTAAACTCGTCGTTTGTTTTTTAAAGAAATTATGTGGTTCTCTTTACCCAAAATCTGCCGGGTGTCCGTAGAAAAAGGTATACAAAATACCCCCGTAAACCTAGTGTTAAAACTCATAGAAGCGATGCTTCTATCTTCGCTTTTAACTTGCATGTTAAAATGACTATCCCGTGGAAGAAGAAGCCTCCATGAAAGGCTCGTTATTGACCGATCTCGACGCTCGTTGCATGCCAGATGCAAATGCGTTAATAGATTCGAACGGGTAATTTTTCGATTCGTGATTTAACTGCAGATAGAAGTGATTTAAGTGCAGATAAGCGATGAGCAAGAACAGATAAGACGTTATCACTGACTATTGTTAGAGATTGAATCTTCTAATCTTTATATGGGTCATTAAAATGAAATGAATGGCACGAGTAGTATTAAAGTAGAATATACCGTAATTTTTTTTTAGATGAGATTAAAGACTAACGTAGATCTTTTATTTCCTCGAAAGAATTAATAATAGGTTCTAGTAAATCTGTGAAGTTATTAAAAAATGCATGAAAAATTCAAATATGTAGGTATTTCTTATATATTTCCTGTATCATGTGTAAGTAAGCGTGCATTGAATTAGAGGAAACAGGCAAAAGAGTTTTCACAATTTTTTCTCGAAAATTCGAAGTTTCGAAACACCATTCGAAAGTTCAAACAGTAGATTAATTAATAGAAATTGCTTACAAAAGAAAAAAGGAAGAAGAGATAGAGTAAAATTAAAATACATTACAATATCTTTAAGGAATATTTTGCTAGATAAACTGAGCTGTTGCTCGTAATCGAATTCAAATTAAGATTAAAACAGAAACATTTGAAACACAGAAGATGTTTAAACACCTTTTTGCTTAATTACTGTAGACTTCGCTATATCTCAATCAGGTGCATATTCTTTGGAATTAGCATGAATTACTGCTATCCTTGAACCGAAAACGATGATCTGGTCGTTAACCTATTAGCGAATCCTACTTTCTCCATCATTGATACGGAGATTAATTGCGAAGAAATTATTGCGCTATTTACTCCTTTCTAATTCGAGACGTCATTGTGCACACCTTCGCGGAATATTCGACCAGAAAATACAGTGATGCAACGGAATCAACACAACGTGTTCGCCTACAATTATCTTATCGCGACATTCACCTTCCTCGGTGTTAAGCGTAATATCTACGAAAGATACGAGACCTTGAACCATATTAGCAAATACCAACCCTTTGCATCCTAACATTTCCAAATTTAGAATTCGTTGACCTGGAAAATTCATTCAAATACGATCAAATTTTATAGCAGAAATCTAATAAAGAGTAAAGCTATTTGACTATTATCCTGTCGTTATATTCTCGATAATTTCCTTAAATTTACAGAGTATCGACTCGTAAACTATTGTTTTCACGTGAATCAGTCTGTGGTACATGATGTGTGAAATAATTATAAATTGACGTTTCAGAAGCAGAACGGTAGTTAATGACCGGCGATTACGTTAATGAGCATCTGTTAACCAATGAATTACGCCAAGCAGATAATAGCCAATAATTCGTTACAACTATTTGTATGGTCGAAAGTAAAAGTTCCAATCATTCTGAATGGAAAGCGAGGGTGATTGTAAACTGCGTATCTCGATCTTCCTTAAATCACGTTAATACTACTGTTTATCTCGCTTAAAAATAGTTGTATAAATTCGTAATGACTCGAAAAATCTTTTCTACCCGATAGTTTGACTAATCTTCGTTAATTGCGTTTGCAACGATAACGCGGAATAATTTAAATAAATTTCCAAACAATATAGGGAATATCGATGGACGGAGAGAAGAGCGTTTTTTACGAAGAAGAAAACTGAGAAATGGTATCGTCACGTCATCTCGATCATTATCCTTCGTACGCGGTATATCAATCTACGCATTAAATCAGGTTCCAGTGTTAAGTAATTAAATCACAGATCTCAGACACCATAACCGAAAAAGGGGGGAAAAAAGATCCGAGTTATAAAGAGATTTTCTTAACGATTAAGTCGTAAAACTCGAAAGTCTCGCAAGCATATCCCTGTCTCTTCTGCGCTTTAATTAACGCACTCATAATTAATCGTTGTTTCGCCGAAGTTGCTAGAAAACGAACACAATGATCGCGAATTCAACAAAGTAGATGCGAGTTTACACTTTTCCCTGAGCGTGTAATTTTCACTAAGCACAATCCTTTATCAATTCCCGAGGGAAAAGAAATGGGAGCTGCTTTAGAGCGCGATTAAGCCGAAACAAATAATGCGGTAACCATTATCAAGGCACAAAGCCAAATAACATCTTTATATGGTAATTTATGACGAAATGGGAAATCATGATCCGTCACGCGAAGTTTTACTGCCTGTTCTTCATCGGTTCAATATATTCAAGGATATCGCAGGGAACAGAACGAACGTTCTCATTCCATCTTCTGCCATTGTGCTCGCAGATAGAACAACGTTACGTTTCGAATACGTATGATCCTATAAATCACGATCTATCGATACCACCGGTGAAGCGACGAAGACAAAGCTGAAAATGGAGAACGATCTTATCTCTCTGATTCAATTTTCTTTCGCATCTTTTATTTTTATTTTAATTCTCTCGCTATTTAAACCGCGACTCGTTCAATTGTTCGTACTTCGCCGAGGATAACTTTAACGAGATTCGTTTACTTGGTTTTATTCGGTTCGACGAACGAAGAAAAACGTATTCCTTTTTTCTTCGTTTAGACCGTAGAAGCGACGAGTGGTTGTAATGGAGAAAATGAAGAAACGAAGTAACGAAGACACGGTTGGGGTTTTATGAAAGAATGCAAGGCGAATCGAACGAAGATCGGTTGCAACTGACAAGAGAAGAAGGAAAACTTTCTCGTTACATCGGGGCTGGTAATTAACACGCGAAGTACAAGCGCGTGGCTGCCAGCAACGCTATAATACTCCTATTATGAATCATCGATAAGCATCTTGACAGGAATCTTGGCTTAGAATTCAGCAGATACACCGAAGAACTTTGAAGAATTTCATCGGGAAGTGAACACCATGTAAAACGGACCGTGCGTGCGTCGATGTAATATAATAAATTTAATAAACAAAACTATGGTTTCCGAAGAAGTCAATATTATTCATGGAACTTGTATAAAATTTCGTTGATTCTTACATGAAATTTATATTTTACATTTTATAACAATTCGTCATCGCAAATCGGACAATCTGAAATATAACATTATATTAGATTCACGATTTTTATCCCCTTTTAATGTACTTACAATGAAATTTTAGGTGACACGGGTCTCGAGCGCCTGCAAACGAGCAACCATAGTCGCGCGTGGCCCAAATTTACGATCCAAAAGCTTCTTTACCAACAAGTGGAAAGTACCCGAAGATACCCGCCACGGAAAATAAACTTCGCCAAGCCGGAATAAAAATAAACAAACAAATCACACATATCGCTCTATACTAAGAAACGCTCAAGATTCTAAACTCTCCATATTTTACCGTATCATAAACATTTATTAAAACGAGTTTCTCGCATAAATAGCCTCGAAAACCACGTATCTTTATCTACTCGACAGTATCAGCGCTAACGCGAAACGAAAGGAAGAAAAGAAAATGGAACACAAAAGAAGAAGGAAGAATAAAATAAAAATTCTCGAATATTCCTTTTTTCCACCAGGTTGTCGTGTCACACACGGTGAAAGGATTAAACTCGATTAAACTCGAGAAACGGAACGCGATCGCCGGAGAGAGAAGCCTATCGATCGATCGATCGATCGATCGCCACGTCCCAGAGCTACTGTTCCGCGTGTACTAAAATTCCCGCGGGAGATTTAACCGTGGACGGTGGCGATATTTATTGAAAATCGCGCGAATAAGGAGGCAGGGCCGCGTAACGAGCATTTACGGTGATACGAGCTGGCTGGATGCCCGTGCACCGTATTAATCGTTAAAAATTGCCGCTCTATCTCGCGCCAGGATCGAAATGGTGGCGGCGCATGCGACCGTATTAACATACGGCATTAGGTATTCCGCATGCGAAGCAAACCGCGCGAGCTTTGCTCGCATTTCTGCGGCAATTACACGCGCCTAATGGCCGCCCTTTGCCGGATAGATCGACGCACCGCGTGCGCGCGCGAAACCGCGCCACGAATTAACGCTATCCGAAGATAAGGGTTATGCGGATTAACGAGCAGCCCTGCGATATACCTCGCGTCACACCACCCGCGAAATTCGAGTCGACGCGTGATTCCTGGCCACGCGGGCTTCCGAGGATTTCGTGCAGAATTTGTTGGTTTTTAAAGGCTGCCGATCGCTATCAAAATGCTGGAATTGAAATTAGGGGTGAGGTATTTGAAAGGGGTCATTTTTGAGGTATTAGGTAGGCTGCGAGAAAGCCGTGGATATTAGTAGTAATGTCTGGATTTTATACGATTCTTTGCGACTCAAATTAATTATGATTTTCAGACAGTCATATCGAGTTATGAACGAGTGGAATCACGGAACGAGTAGTTAAATAGCGTAGTAAATAAATATAAAATTCACGATCGTGATTAAATTTGTCTAGTATAATATTCTATTTACTTAAAAGGGGTCGTTTTTGGGGTATTAGGTAGGCTGCAAGAAAAACGTGGATATTGATAGTGGCGTATGGATTTTATATTATTCTTTGCGACTCGGATTAATTATGATTTTCAGGCAGTCATATCGAGTTATGAACGAGTGGAATCACGGAACGAGTAGTTAAACAGCGTAGTAAATAAATATAAAATCCGTGATCGTAATTAAATTTGCGTAGTATAATATTCCATCTACTTCTCGTAAGGTTGTCCATATATAAATATATAACACGCGTGTTATAGTACTAATTAGAATTTCCAGTCATCAGATCGTAGAAAGCTTAAAATCCGACTAACGTATTTAAGGAAAAATCGGAGAAAATTATTCGGAGGCGTCTTGTAAATCGTCTCCCCTGATCTATCAAATGATCATCGTTATCGAAGAATTAGGTATCAGTAGGATTTGCATGAAATCGCAATTACAGTGCCACGATACTCCACATTTCTCTCGAACCAGTTCGCAAAGCTCTCTAAACGCTCTCGTAATAGCCCAAACGAGTAGTTGATCGCGACTACATCGCGGATAATTTGCTATTCAATTCTCAACGACGCGTTAAGATACGACAGAGAATCGGTTCCGTAGCTGCTCTCTCCGGCGATCATGCGTGCGAAAGTATGGCGATCGCGACAGGACATACGAGGGAGTCGTCGCGTTCCAGATTTCCGCGACGAACGAAGACGAGGAAATCGTGCTACCTGACGAGAATCACGCTTGCGTGAACGTCAACTTCCTTCGATTAAGCCGCGCGGCGTAATAATAGCCGCACTTCGATTACAATGCGCTTGCTCGGCTCAATCAAAATCGCATTAGATGCACGGTAGCGAAACGTTTCGGAGAAATGGGTCACAATTTGGTAATCTTCCTCGCGGATGTGAGTATGCGAGAATTTTTTCCTTCCTTTTCTTCTAAAAGAGCGAAAAAATGGAACGGAGATTGGAGAGAGAAAAAAACCGCGATGACTAATCGTCTTAAACTGGAGAACGGCGAAGTTTTGTATCTCCTTAATATCGGTGATTATATGGAAATTAGGTTTTAATGGTTTTTGGAGCATAAAGGCGTAGGTATGGAAGGAACACAGGATTATGAGAGAGAAAGAAGAGGTGGAACACGATGGTGGTCGTTTTGAATTGGATTACGGTCAAGATTCGTTTTTCTTTAATATCTACGACGATGTGCAATTTTTTTTTTTTTTTTGGATCAGAGGAAGTAAAGGATAGAAAGGATTCAGTGGAGAGAGGAAAGAAAAAGTTCGAGATTGAGCGATCCTGTTAAATTCAAGTATAAATAAATTTGTTACTTTTCTCAATATCTGTAGGAATGTGGAAATATGGTTTGAATGATTCCTTTCGGACCCAAGGGTATAAATATAGAAAGAGTATAGGGTGGGAGAGGAAGAGAAAGAGAAAGTAAAGAGCACGATGGTGATCATCTTGAATCGGAGTAAAGACAAATTTCCTTTTCCGTATTTTTAATATTCGCACGAATATCAAAATTATATTTTTATCGTACTCATAAACCAATAAAATCATTAAAACACACCTAAACTTACCACCAAATTTTCAATATTCTTTTCAATATCAAAATTAAATTTTTAAACGTTTCAGTGTTTTCCCAATTTTCTCACGATACTAAAAAATACTCGAATAATAACAAAATACAAACCGATTTTCCACGGATCAAAAATCTACTAACCTATCTCAAAAACAGTTTCGCATCTCAGGAAAACCAGTCAAACGATACTTAAACGTACTATCAATACCACATTTATAGAGACTCGATGATTACACCATTTGATGATTACCAAACTCGAGGACGCGAATGAAATTTTCCGCGACAAATTTCTAATACGCCACGCGCGAAATGGCCCGATGCTCCGGCTAATTACTCGCCGATCGGCGAAACAATATCCCTCGCACGCGTCCAGTGTAACTGTGCGCTATCTTAAAAGCTATCTAATGGAACAGTTTCCACGGATCGCGATCAAATAGCGGTAGATCACCGCGCGATTAGAGGCGGGCTCGCGCGAGCACGGACCGCGCAATTTCCCGTACGTTATCCCGGCACTGGCGCGGCCACGTTTTTGCAAATGCAAAACGAGACGTACAAGTATAATACGGACGATGAGGTGCAGCGAAAGTAACCGAGCTATTATGCCGCGGAGTATATAAGGCTCAGTGTAGAAAACGAAGCGGTTCAGTTAGTGGTTATACGCCACATCAAAACATACGCGAACTCGACGATGAATATCAAGGTAAGCGACTCTGCTTTCCGCGGGAATGCTTAGATCGAGGGAAGTAATCTGCCGGTGCTTGTCTCGGGTTGTAGAGTTTCACAAGTGGAAAACTGGTTTCACGATGGCCTGCGTTTCGTCCATGCTTCCAACGAAATAACACCGTTTTTCGCTCAATGATACTTCCAATCGAGTCGTCTTTCCGCTTTCTTTTTTCGTTATCGAGAAATAGAGATCCGTAACCTCCGAGCGAAACATTATTCAACGAATACCCGCGCGAATTTTCATTGCAGAGAAATCGAGATTAAATAATTCGATAGTAATTCAGAGGATGAAAATTTTGGTCGAAAAACTTGGAAAAAGCAAACTGGTCCCATGAAATTCTATTCCGTTAACTCGTACCATTCTCGATATCCCTTGAGCTGCAGTAGCGAAGGGACCGAGGTAAATAAATCGCATGCTCGTAAATCTGGCCCAAAGCAAACACAGGCAAGCACACGAGCATACCTTGCAAATTGGTTCATCAATCCCGACTTTCACCCGCAGTTTGCCATCGTCCTAGTGGCACTGGCCACGCAAGCGTGCTGCGCGGAGGAGGATAAGGCAGCGGACGAGAGCGTGTCGCCGAAGGACTCCGTGGCCGAGTCGACGGAGAAGAAAACGGAGAAACGAGGATTGCACGGCAGCTACGGCGACCTGGGTGGCGGTGGCGGCGGTGACCTGGGCGNTGTCGCCGAAGGACTCCGTGGCCGAGTCGACGGAGAAGAAAACGGAGAAACGAGGATTGCACGGCAGCTACGGCGACCTGGGTGGCGGTGGCGGCTATGACCAACACGAGCAGGTGAAGGCAGTGACGGTGGTGAAGAAGGTACCGGTCCCTTACGAGGTGACCAAGCACGTGCCCTACCTGGTCGAGAAACACGTCCCGTACGAAGTGAAGGTCGCCGTGCCACAACCATACACAGTGGAGAAGCACGTCCCGTACCCGGTGAAGGTGTTCGTGAAGGTGCCAGTTCACGTGCCGCAGCCTTACACCGTGGAGAAGAAGGTGCCGTACGAAGTCAAGGTACCTGTGGACAAGCCGTACGAGGTAAAGGTGCTGGTGCCGCAGCCTTACACCGTGGAGAAGCACGTACCGGTGCCGGTTAAGGTGGGTGTCCCTCAACCGTACACGGTCGAGAAGCACGTGCCGTACCCAGTGAAGGTCAAAGTTCCGGTGCCACAACCTTACGCGGTTGAGAAGCCGGTACCGTACGAGGTGAAGGTACCCGTGGACAAACCGTACCCGGTTCACGTACCTAAACCGTACCCTGTCACCGTGGACAAACCATACCCCGTGCAGGTGGACAAGCCGGTGCCGTACGAGGTTAAGGTACCCGTGGACAAGCCGTACCCCGTGCCAGTAGAGAAACCATATCCTGTTCCGGTCAAGGTGCCTATCCCTCAACCGTACCATGTACACAAGCCTATACCTGTCGCCGTCCCAAAGCCTGTGCCCTATCCGGTCAAGGTACCTGTCGACAAGCCGTATATCGTGGAGAAGGAAATACCTGTGCCGGTAGAGAAGGAGGTGCCGGTACCGGTGAAGATACCTGTGCCAGTGCCGATTCACGAGGGCCACGGAGGAGGAGGTGGTTTCGAAGGATTTTCTGGGTTCGGAGACGGCGGATATTCTCATCATCGTTGATTCCTTCGGGTGATCGAGACGGTTTCTTCGACATGTTAGGATCTTTAATATACGCGTTGCTGGATCTCTGGGCAATTGTCTCTTTCTCTCTCTCATTCTGTCTTGTCGAAAGTAAGAACCGAAGAAACCTCTTCGATGAAAAATAAACGTTTCAGTCGCCTTTTTGTATTCCTGTAGGTATCCCCCTTTTTTTTTCTTCTTCTTTCTTCTTTTTTGTTTTTTGGTTCTCTGGAAAGAATTGGAGGAGATGTCGAGAGCGACCCGTTGTCTCGGGTTGTTGAACATGGTCGCGTGTATCTTCGGAGGGAGAGAACGTGGCAAAGTGTTTCTTGATTCTCGTAGTAGATAGTGCTTCTCTCAAGCGTAACGTGTCTTTCAGATTTTTATGTAACTTAAGAAGCTGCTCGTGTAACTGAATGATATTAGCGATTTCTTCGTGACAGCCTCCCATTTTGATGGAAGTAAATCTGCGCTGAAGCCCGTGTAACCAACGTCCTTTCGATGGATTGGGAACCTTCGAATCGGAGAGATGGAATTCAAACTGGTGTAGATACAAATTTTCTTTTCCTCACATTTGCTCGATGTCCTTTGGTATTTATCGATTCAATTCTTGGACTCCATCTCGTCGATTTGATAACAAATATTCAAAGAGAACCAGTACCTTGAATGCCCGAATAAGATAATGCAAGATTACAAAATTAGGTGAACTCGTTGAAGATCTACATTCTAAAGACCTAAATTCGAAATGAAAAGAAAAACCACGCGTGTTTATACGCGATAATCCTTTTCTACGGCGGAATGTTTGAAAAATCAATCACCGCTGATGTATCTCAAAATTCCATCGCTCCTTTTAATTTTTTTTTTCTTTTTTTTTCTAAGCTGTTCCAAAGAAAACACTAACATCGGCGATTAAGCGAGCTTTACGAGCGTAAGTTAGCCGATGTGAAATAATCGTTGCAGTGAAATTACGATTTTGCTGCGACGAACCACACGTGTACCTAATTTAAGTTAAGATACCCGAGTGAAATGGCGTGTCTTTTTGTATCAAAGATTTTTAATAAATACCCATCTGTCATGTAACACGACCAAGTTTCATTTTCTTCCTCGTTGCTTGTTTTTCTCGAATTCTACAGGAGCCGTGAGTCTTCCGTTTCCTACTGCAACGTTATTACTTCTTTTTCTGCCTCCGTCAATGATTACTGGTCACGGTTCATAAAATTTAATGAACGCGTTCTGAACATTCTTCTTTCTACCTTTACGATTTTACATAGAGCCTAATGTAACTATTTAGTGCTCCCACAACGTTATTACTATGAATTACAAGCGTGTTATGTCATAATTTACTTCGATATTATTAACCAATTTTTAATAGCACGAGTAGAATCCAAAAATTATGTTCGAACTATTTTTCATGTTTCTATACATCTTCTTATGCGTTTAATAAAGGTCGAACCTTTAACGAATATTATATCGAAATTTTTTAAACGATTTCTCTTCGAAAATATCAACAGACAGCTTTCCAAGTGTGTCGAAAGAAGTGCGCATATTGCGTTCGAATTCCAGTCGGAAAAATCGCCAGATTATTTCCACATACAGCAAATTACAATTTCTTTTTACAATAACAATGGTACCTCCTCCTTTTTCCACGATACGTAAGATTTTCACGCGTTTGCTCGTGAAAAGCGTTAAAAATTCCGCGCGACCGCGCTAACGAGCCGACGCTTTCTCGATCCATGTCGGATCTGCCGGAAATCTCGTCCCCACAGCGAGTTTCACTTTTGCAAAATTTCCCTTTTCGCGCTACCGACCCATGCGGCCAACCAGACAAAGACAGTGAAAAAAGATCGACGGAAACGAACCAGAGATACACGGTATTACACGGATGTTTCTTTTCCCAAAGAAAAACACGAAAAAACCATTGTCGCAAATCGTCGTGTGAAAAAAAGCAGAAATGAATAACATTAACGACGATGATTTGTTAACTTTAGGATCGAAAAGTTTTCTTTACAGTCATAGACGGGATCGAGGAGTATCTCTGGAAGTATAGAGACATTAATTCAAATCGTAAGTTCGATTTTAATCTACAAGCGTGAGAAATATTGAGTACCGGATGAACGTAATATTTCAACTATATCCAGAGATAAGTGGTCAATTTCTGTATTACTAACTGTCTAACTGACATGAGAACAGTCACGAAGCAGGTTGTTACGGTGTCTCGAGAAATTTCTAACCACTAGATACGAAAAGATCAAGCATACGGTGGGGGAAAAAAGAAGACGAACGATCGACGTTCGGAGGCCACTTCCGGGCGCACTTTCGATCCCAGGTAAATCTTAATCGTTTCGCGTTGCAATTAAAGTGGCTCGTGTATACGTGCTCAAGAAAGCATTACTTTCTCCGCGGCTGCTGCGCCGTATGGGCACACAGATGCATTCTTCTGGTCTCGATTCATGCGCGCATAAACGCCAGTCTAGAAACATCGCTGAGTTTCCTTCAAATTTCATATCAGCCGTAGTCTTCGTACAGTATAAAGTTCTAGTTTTTCCTTATTTAGCAATTGTAAGCGTAATTGCCGGTGAATGGACGTTGTACGTGCCATTAATATTCAAATATGGTGATTCCTTGGTGAACCGAAGTGACTCGAGAGTCAGTGAACTCGCTTGTCTCTCCCTTATCGAAAAAAATTGCGAATGTTGTAAGCAGAAGAATAAGTTCGAATCGTAAAAATCTAAGAGTTTTGCAATAAAAGATCACACACATTGGAAATTAATGTTTCCATTGGCTTTGAGATTTACAGGCTTACTTAACACGGTGAAAGAAATCTGATAGAAATGTAAATGAAATTGACCATCGATCCAGAAAGTTTTAATTCCTGTCGAATGAAATAGGGAAAAGAGGCAACGAAATCACAGGTAACTGCGGTTTAATTAACGCATGAACGTAAAGCGAGCAATAAATAATAGGTTGCTCTGATTCTCGGAATAACTAACGACGACGTCAGCGATTGTTTCTTCTGTTCAGTTATGTAAAAAGTTATGCTACACGGGAACTGGGAATTACAAAGTATACATAACCGTACATGAAAGTGTGTAAGCGGTTGGTCTTATTAGATAGTGGAAGAGCGGCCACTTTTGTGAAAGTGAAAAAAATCGCGACGATTCTACCATGCGTGAATTATAGCTGTACACGCTGCCATCGACTCCTTCCTGCATCGAGATCCCGCGTACTTCCGGTTTTCTATAGGCGCTTCGGTAATAGAGGAAAGTGCCTTCGTCTTTTTTTTCCACTCGTTTTTCATCATTCCTTTCGAAGTTTCACATTTCGATCATTTGTGATCGAAGAAAAGCTTTATGATCATACGTCTCTTACTTTTATTACCAATCCGATGAATATATCGTCTCCGTTATTTCGTGTCAATTGAATTACTCCGAACGTCGTAAAACAGATGAGACTTCGAAGCACTGTCATTAGAGCGGGTAATGGAAGTAATCTAAAGAACGAGGCTTTGTGCAACATGTCTCGGCATTGTTCGTGTTGTAAGTATTATATCATCGACTATATGAATGCTCGATTATCCAAGTTTTTGTTGTACATCGCTGTAACAGGTATTACATCATCGGGTGCAATTATCTAAAATTGAAGATATCGGTATCGTATCTTGATCGTATATATTACCGCAATTCTTAACATTCGAATCGAGAAAGGATAAAATTACGTTGAAAATAGTAAAATAAATTTCTTCTAAAAAGTTTTTAAGTGGAACACACGTCTATACGTACATACCTTTTTCTTTGGTATCATTTTCTTTCTTTTTCTTCTTTCTTGCAATGTATATAATCTAAAATTATACAAAAAAAAAAAAAAAATTAAATAACAAGAAAAGATATTTTCTTACGTCTATCGGATACTAATCTTCTCTTATTAATTAATTTAACTTACCGTAAGACTTCGGACGGATTAATTAAGGCGACACAAAAAGAAGCGAAACAATGATTGCACCAATCACTTTTACATAGATCGCGTTATACAAAAGTATAGAACCTCGACAATTTCTTTTCGTCTAAATTACGAGAAAAAGAAATTCGGAAGAGGGACACGTCGCTTCGAGTCAGAGCACGTTCCCGGTTATTTTCGGATTTCATATTTATTCCAGAGTGCCGTAGTTTCTCGACTGAATTGCAGTGAAAGCAAGCGCGTTATGAACCTCATTGCTTTCCGAGGAGAACGAACGACGAACCAACGCGTTTAGATCGCGTTTATTGCGCGTCCACCAGGATAAATAAAATCTCTTGTCCTCCCTCGTTCGTAATTATCATCGCGAATTCCGTTCCGGCTCCTGAGCGCCGCTATATCATGTCAGTTTCGCTCGGTAGATAGGTAAAAACGTCTGGCGACTACCGGAAGAACACGTAGAAATATTACGAGTCCTGGATACCGGAAGCAGCCGTTTCGAGACGGTGGTTCGCTCTCACTCGGACAGGACTAACTCGCGACTCGTTCCTGGAAACGTATACGAGCGAAATTTGTTCCTTTTTCTATCGGTGGATCGCATGGCCACGCTTCAATGCGGTTAATGAATCTTTCATGGGGTGTTTGTTTAACCATGTTGCGAATTGCGAGATTTATTTTAGAGACATTAGAAAGTGTAATGGAAATTTAAGCGAAGGATTTCCAGACGACAAATGGATCGTTAATTGAGGAAAAGCGATTGCTCGTATTGGAAATTATGAGAGCAATATAACAATCCGCATATCGTTTAGTTCCTCAGCTGAGAAGGTAATAGGAACTTGTAGGAATTTTTTACAAATGTTCTTCGTTTTAAGCGACTGTCTCATATCTTGTACTTGAAAAATATATTAAACAAAATGAGTTTTAAATTAAACAAGGTATCGCTAAATAGATAGGTAACATTTTCAAAACATCGTACATTCAATTTCCTTAAACTTACATGTCCACGATAAAATAGTCGAGTCCAAGAAGGATCTACATCCAAGAAGAATATCGAAGAAGCTAAAGAAGACAGTCCGCGAGACGCATTTTTCCTCGACACCTGACAAAGGTGTGAAGAAGCAAAACGCTATCCATTGTCGTGGCCGAAATTGAAACAGAACAATGTTCACCAAACTCCGTAGGCAAGAGCAGAAAGGATGGTTGGAAGGGGGTGAACCGATGAAAGGAGAATATCCAGGAGTTTCCGTGACGGGGAGATCTGAATCGCGTAAATTCAGAGGCTGAAAGCCATTATCGAGTTTCCCCCACGGCATCCGTTCGTCCCCGGGCTTCGCAGGTTCGTTCGTTCGCAGAACCGAGGGTGGAGCCCCTTTTATCCAATGCCGCGGGTGTCGGGGGCGCGACTGTGAAGCGAAGGCAATTATCGTAGCGAAACTTGAACGCTGCCGGCTTCGAGGCTGGCCGACGACGAGACCCAACTCTGTGCGGGAGTGGAGTGTTTGGCGTCTGATACGACGGGTCAGGTCCCGGGGGATTCTCAGCGACTCAAACGGGACTATCCCGCCGTTCTCATCGCAGTTAATTACAGAGTCCTCCTCGTTCTCCTTCTACTCCATTTCCCTCAGCCCTTCCACGCTCCGTTTCCCTTCACTCCTTCAGCATCCGTATCCCCATCCGCAAGCTTTCTCGAGAATCTTGGACGTTGACCTTTCGGTATCTTCCTTGTTTGGATTTCATCCCATAATTGCGGTAGATGAGTGTTTAATCAGTTTTACATAGATGAAGATAACTCGGAGAATAAATCTAGATATTCGTCAGATGGAAATGACAGACGTTCTTGCGAAGTACAGTGATGAAACCACAGATGAAATTTCTTATGATATAATTTCGAAGGGTTGAATATGATTAGATTTATTAATTAGCTCTATTTAATCTCGTTTCGAACGGTTAAAGGTAGAGGTCTGACCAGTAACTTTCTACACGATTGATTTTTATTTTTCGTGGCTGCTGTGGATTGTTATATTTCAATTTTTAAATGTATAAAATTTTCTTATGGTATTACAGTAAGTAAGTCCTTAGAAAGAATAAAAAATTGTACAAAAGCCTTAAATTATTAAATGTGCAATCTTTGTTCAGTGCGATAAATTTTCGATCATATTCATCAATGAGAAAAAAGGAAGCCAAAATGCTCACGACAAAATGCAACACCTCGAATTGAGTTCAAGCACACAGGTGCATACATGTGCGCGCGCGCACGCGCGTGTAAGTGGCTTCAACAATCAGCGGACGACAGAGAATCCCCCATGGGAATCCGTGCGAGCGAATCGTAGCGGGATTGAACGCTTGAAATGGAATAATATCCAATAATCTGGCAGCTGAGAGAACGGGATAAAAAGGGACGTTTTATCGGAACATCGCAGTAACCGAGCGAGTTCCCGAACCATTTCCGGCTCGGCTCGCTTTCTGTCTGTCCCCTGGTAACCGGGCGAAATTAATTATTGATTTCGGATACAGGCATTCACAGGCCGGAGAGCTTTTAATCGAAAACGAACCATCCGTCCCATTCGTTTCCGTTCGACGCGAATCCAACAACGATCCACTCTAGGAATGTCCGTGTTACGCCATCATTGCGACTTGTCCTTTCAGAGAGATGACTACTTTGAAGATAAAATAAGAATACACGGAAGTGCACTTGATATTATCTTTCCTTTGTTTCATCTTCTTCTTCCCAACATCCTTTTCCATCTTATGTAATGTATCTATATAAATGATCTTTCTTTTTTTCAATAATTAGTTTCTTCATGGTATTTACAATGCTCCTTAATTAAATATTTCTTTTTAAACGACTTATCGGAATTTAACGTATTACGCATCGTGTTTGAAACATTGTTTTAATCAACTTATTAGATAATATATTTGAATATTTTATGAAAATGTTCGAAATATTACAAATTGTATATTTGCTACTTTTAAAATACGCACACATACACTTACAACTATGCAACCAATGTTGCTAATGTAGAAATGCAAAATCCACTGTCGATTTTAAAAGTTTAATTATTGATTTAAAAGACCGATGTTATTATTACGCAGTTGATTAAAGAAAATAACAGGTGAAATTTTGATTAAATTTTTGGAAAATAACAAATACAACGATTTAAAACATTTAGAGAAGTATTAATAAATAGAAACTAAATACAAATTGTATTTGGCAATGTCGATAAAAATAAATATCTAACGAGATCTACATAAATATGTTACATGTTACCTTGTTAAGGATAGAAAAACAATAGGATAGGGAGTACAAACACCAATGTACAGGCTCCAATTTTTTTTATCCATCAATGGATACGGATGGGAGAGGTGGAAGTGAACCGGATATATTAGATCTGGACCTTAATGAATCTTCTTTGGACAATGCCAAATTCTCAATTAACTAAATTAACAGATTAAAAAGGAAATTTGTATAAATTATTTGGTTAGATAAAAATAAGGAGATATAATTTGAAACAATAAAACCATATAAATATAAAAATGATTAGGAAATAGTATCAAGGATAGCTTGATAGAACACTGAAGATATAATATACAATTTACTATTCCTGTATCTGATTTAAAAAAGAAAGTANTGTATAAATTATTTGGTTAGATAAAAATAAGGAGATATAATTTGAAACAATAAAACCATATAAATATAAAAATGATTAGGAAATAGTATCAAGGATAGCTTGATAGAACACTGAAGATATAATATACAATTTACTATTCCTGTATCTGATTTAAAAAAGAAAGTAAAAATACAAAACCGTTCATTGTGTAGAAATTTCATATTTTTGAAATGAAAAATGTATGTGTAATTTGTAGATATACAAGTTTCGTGTAGCACACTTCTGTTCATAAATGTATGTTAATAAAATGAACATATTTTGAATACTCTAAGTTTTAAGCAATATCTTTAATCACCTCCTGTAATTCAGCTTTTTGGAACATATGAAACATTTTCTCAGGTGTCATTGTCATTACTTCTATATTATTGTCACTCAATTTTTCTTCCATAACTTGTTTCAATATAACCAAAGCTGCTTTTATTGCTTCTTTCAATGTCATAGACTGTAAGAATATTATAAACAATATTTAAAATATCGAGTAAGTCATTTAAGATCAAAATATTTATGTAAAAATATTATTTCTAACAAATATTGTACCTTATGATAAACTTCTTGCAGATTTTGTTGTGCACCTTCGCTTCCAGAACCAATTGCCTTCGCATCAAATTGTACAAAAGTCCCAGAAGGATCCATATGATACAATTGAGGTCCTTTTTCATCAATACCAGCAAATAACATTGCTACACCAAATGGTCTTGACATAGCACTACCATCATCATCACTATCTCCAAATTGAATAGCTAAATTAGATACAGCCTGTGCTGTTGACTCCACAGACATCTTCTCATTGTAAATAAACCAATGATTTTGACATTCTACTCTAGCACGATCAATCATTGTCCTAGAATCAGCTATTAAACCTGATGCAGCACATCCAATATGCTTATCAATTTCTACAATTTTTTCTACAGCTGTGGGTTCCATTAAACCAGAAGTAATACGTTTCTCCACAACTAAAACAACACCTTCAGATGTTGCAATACCAATGGCAGTGGAACCAAGTTTTATAGCTTCTATAGCATATTCAACTTGGAATAACCTCCCTTCCGGAGAAAAGGTATTAACACCATGATCGTATTCAGAACGTGTCAGAAACATCTAGGAATAAAAATATATGTGTTAGTAAAATTGGCTTTAAATACAATATTTTAAAACGAATATAGTTATATTCGCGTCAAAATTTTTAGGTTATGACTGCATAAATTTGATAACATTACATTTAGTATTATTTTAATGATTCTATACACAAATAGTACGTTTCAGATATAATTACAAGTTTATTATTCCTTAGTAGAATCAATAATATCTACGATTAAAAAAAATCAAAATAATCAGAGTATAGAAATATTTTGTAAACTATCCAAATAACAGATGAGTGAAATAATCAAAATTGATAGTGCATATCATTAAATTATGCAGAAAATGATACGAAAGAAATACTACATTAAAAATATATTAGTTTTCTAAAGACATTAATAAAAATTTATTTAATATAACGTTAACCAATCAGCAAGCTCATTTAATGCTAGTCAAATCATATTTATATATTTCAAACAGCATTAAACTTTTTCAAAATTACGTATATTATTGTCATTAAAAATATGTTTTATTATTTTTGTACTCATTTAATTTTATTACAGTATATATAAAATTTCTAATTTATACTTTTATTTGGTACGTAGTTGTCTATTTAAAAATGGCTCCTATCAAATATATTCCATAAGGTTATTTTATA
>NIJG01000068.1:452425-487553 GCA_002201625.1 Euglossa dilemma
ACAATACTTTTGCCGCAATTGGACAATACTTATCCGCTCTTGGACAATACTTATACCGCCATTAGTCAATTCTTATCCCGCCATTGGGCAATACTTTTCCCTTGTTGGACAATAGAATTCCGGCCAGTGGACAATACTTTTCAGGCCTTGACCATACTTTAGCCGAAATGGGACAATACTTTTGCTGCCTTGGACAATACCCTTGCCGCCCTGGAAGCGCCTGATTTTCTTTTTTCTAAGGAAGGTAGCACTCATTTTTTATATTTTCTTTATAGATTGGCAGCACTGATTTTTTTAATTGTTTTGTTAGGATGGCAGCACTCATTTTTTATATTGTTTTTATAGATTGGCAGCACTGATTTTTTTAATTGTTTTGTTAGGATGGCAGCACTCATTTTTTATATTTTTTTTGTAGATTGGCAGCACTGATTTTTTTAATTGTTTTGTTAGGATGGCAGCACTCATTTTTTTTATTTTTTTCATAGTTTGGCAGCACTGATTTTTTATTTTTCGTTAGGTTGGCAGCACTGATTTCTTTTATTGTTTTGTTAGGTTAGCAGCACTGATTTTTTTTATAGTTTTGATAGTTTGGCGGCACTGATTTTTTACTTTTTGTTAGGTTGGCTTAACTGATTCTTTTAATTGTCTTGTTAGGTTGGCAGCACTGATTTCTTTTATTGTTTTGTTAGGTTGGCAGCACTGATTTCTTTTATTGTTTTGTTAGGTTAGCAGCACTGATTTTTTTTATTTTTTTGATAGATTGGCAGCACTGGTTTTTTTAATTGTTTTGTTAGGATGGCAGCACTCATTTTGTATATTTTTTTTATAGATTGGCAGCACTGATTTTTTTAATTGTTTTGTTAGGATGGCAGCACTCATTTTTTATATTTTTTTTATAGATTGGCAGCACTGATTTTTTTAATTGTTTTGTTAGGATGGCAGCACTCATTTTTTATATTTTTTTTATAGATTGGCAGCACTGATTTTTTTAATTGTTTTGTTAGGATGGCAGCACTCATTTTTTATATTTTTTTTATAGATTGGCAGCACTGATTTTTTTAATTGTTTTGTTAGGATGGCAGCACTCATTTTTTATATTTTTTTTATAGATTGGCAGCACTGATTTTTTTAATTGTTTTGTTAGGATGGCAGCACTCATTTTTTATATTTTTTTTATAGATTGGCAGCACTGATTTTTTTAATTGTTTTGTTAGGATGGCAGCACTCATTTTTTATATTTTTTTTATAGATTGGCAGCACTGATTTTTTTAATTGTTTTGTTAGGATGGCAGCACTCATTTTTTATATTTTTTTTATAGATTGGCAGCACTGATTTTTTTAATTGTTTTGTTAGGATGGCAGCACTCATTTTTTATATTTTTTTTATAGATTGGCAGCACTGATTTTTTTAATTGTTTTGTTAGGATGGCAGCACTCATTTTTTATATTTTTTTTATAGATTGGCAGCACTGATTTTTTTAATTGTTTTGTTAGGATGGCAGCACTCATTTTTTATATTTTTTTTATAGATTGGCAGCACTGATTTTTTTAATTGTTTTGTTAGGATGGCAGCACTCATTTTTTATATTTTTTTTATAGATTGGCAGCACTGATTTTTTTAATTGTTTTGTTAGGATGGCAGCACTCATTTTTTATATTTTTTTTATAGATTGGCAGCACTGATTTTTTTAATTGTTTTGTTAGGATGGCAGCACTCATTTTTTATATTTTTTTTATAGATTGGCAGCACTGATTTTTTTAATTGTTTTGTTAGGATGGCAGCACTCATTTTTTATATTTTTTTTATAGATTGGCAGCACTGATTTTTTTAATTGTTTTGTTAGGATGGCAGCACTCATTTTTTATATTTTTTTTATAGATTGGCAGCACTGATTTTTTTAATTGTTTTGTTAGGATGGCAGCACTCATTTTTTATATTTTTTTTATAGATTGGCAGCACTGATTTTTTTAATTGTTTTGTTAGGATGGCAGCACTCATTTTTTATATTTTTTTTATAGATTGGCAGCACTGATTTTTTTAATTGTTTTGTTAGGATGGCAGCACTCATTTTTTATATTTTTTTTATAGATTGGCAGCACTGATTTTTTTAATTGTTTTGTTAGGATGGCAGCACTCATTTTTTATATTTTTTTTATAGATTGGCAGCACTGATTTTTTTAATTGTTTTGTTAGGATGGCAGCACTCATTTTTTATATTTTTTTTATAGATTGGCAGCACTGATTTTTTTAATTGTTTTGTTAGGATGGCAGCACTCATTTTTTATATTTTTTTTATAGATTGGCAGCACTGATTTTTTTAATTGTTTTGTTAGGATGGCAGCACTCATTTTTTATATTTTTTTTATAGATTGGCAGCACTGATTTTTTTAATTGTTTTGTTAGGATGGCAGCACTCATTTTTTATATTTTTTTTATAGATTGGCAGCACTGATTTTTTTAATTGTTTTGTTAGGATGGCAGCACTCATTTTTTATATTTTTTTTATAGATTGGCAGCACTGATTTTTTTAATTGTTTTGTTAGGATGGCAGCACTCATTTTTTATATTTTTTTTATAGATTGGCAGCACTGATTTTTTTAATTGTTTTGTTAGGATGGCAGCACTCATTTTTTATATTTTTTTTATAGATTGGCAGCACTGATTTTTTTAATTGTTTTGTTAGGATGGCAGCACTCATTTTTTATATTTTTTTTATAGATTGGCAGCACTGATTTTTTTAATTGTTTTGTTAGGATGGCAGCACTCATTTTTTATATTTTTTTTATAGATTGGCAGCACTGATTTTTTTAATTGTTTTGTTAGGATGGCAGCACTCATTTTTTATATTTTTTTTATAGATTGGCAGCACTGATTTTTTTAATTGTTTTGTTAGGATGGCAGCACTCATTTTTTATATTTTTTTTATAGATTGGCAGCACTGATTTTTTTAATTGTTTTGTTAGGATGGCAGCACTCATTTTTTATATTTTTTTTATAGATTGGCAGCACTGATTTTTTTAATTGTTTTGTTAGGATGGCAGCACTCATTTTTTATATTTTTTTTATAGATTGGCAGCACTGATTTTTTTAATTGTTTTGTTAGGATGGCAGCACTCATTTTTTATATTTTTTTTATAGATTGGCAGCACTGATTTTTTTAATTGTTTTGTTAGGATGGCAGCACTCATTTTTTATATTTTTTTTATAGATTGGCAGCACTGATTTTTTTAATTGTTTTGTTAGGATGGCAGCACTCATTTTTTATATTTTTTTTATAGATTGGCAGCACTGATTTTTTTAATTGTTTTGTTAGGATGGCAGCACTCATTTTTTATATTTTTTTTATAGATTGGCAGCACTGATTTTTTTAATTGTTTTGTTAGGATGGCAGCACTCATTTTTTATATTTTTTTTATAGATTGGCAGCACTGATTTTTTTAATTGTTTTGTTAGGATGGCAGCACTCATTTTTTATATTTTTTTTATAGATTGGCAGCACTGATTTTTTTAATTGTTTTGTTAGGATGGCAGCACTCATTTTTTATATTTTTTTTATAGATTGGCAGCACTGATTTTTTTAATTGTTTTGTTAGGATGGCAGCACTCATTTTTTATATTTTTTTTATAGATTGGCAGCACTGATTTTTTTAATTGTTTTGTTAGGATGGCAGCACTCATTTTTTATATTTTTTTTATAGATTGGCAGCACTGATTTTTTTAATTGTTTTGTTAGGATGGCAGCACTCATTTTTTATATTTTTTTTATAGATTGGCAGCACTGATTTTTTTAATTGTTTTGTTAGGATGGCAGCACTCATTTTTTATATTTTTTTTATAGATTGGCAGCACTGATTTTTTTAATTGTTTTGTTAGGATGGCAGCACTCATTTTTTATATTTTTTTTATAGATTGGCAGCACTGATTTTTTTAATTGTTTTGTTAGGATGGCAGCACTCATTTTTTATATTTTTTTTATAGATTGGCAGCACTGATTTTTTTAATTGTTTTGTTAGGATGGCAGCACTCATTTTTTATATTTTTTTTATAGATTGGCAGCACTGATTTTTTTAATTGTTTTGTTAGGATGGCAGCACTCATTTTTTATATTTTTTTTATAGATTGGCAGCACTGATTTTTTTAATTGTTTTGTTAGGATGGCAGCACTCATTTTTTATATTTTTTTTATAGATTGGCAGCACTGATTTTTTTAATTGTTTTGTTAGGATGGCAGCACTCATTTTTTATATTTTTTTTATAGATTGGCAGCACTGATTTTTTTAATTGTTTTGTTAGGATGGCAGCACTCATTTTTTATATTTTTTTTATAGATTGGCAGCACTGATTTTTTTAATTGTTTTGTTAGGATGGCAGCACTCATTTTTTATATTTTTTTTATAGATTGGCAGCACTGATTTTTTTAATTGTTTTGTTAGGATGGCAGCACTCATTTTTTATATTTTTTTTATAGATTGGCAGCACTGATTTTTTTAATTGTTTTGTTAGGATGGCAGCACTCATTTTTTATATTTTTTTTATAGATTGGCAGCACTGATTTTTTTAATTGTTTTGTTAGGATGGCAGCACTCATTTTTTATATTTTTTTTATAGATTGGCAGCACTGATTTTTTTAATTGTTTTGTTAGGATGGCAGCACTCATTTTTTATATTTTTTTTATAGATTGGCAGCACTGATTTTTTTAATTGTTTTGTTAGGATGGCAGCACTCATTTTTTATATTTTTTTTATAGATTGGCAGCACTGATTTTTTTAATTGTTTTGTTAGGATGGCAGCACTCATTTTTTATATTTTTTTTATAGATTGGCAGCACTGATTTTTTTAATTGTTTTGTTAGGATGGCAGCACTCATTTTTTATATTTTTTTTATAGATTGGCAGCACTGATTTTTTTAATTGTTTTGTTAGGATGGCAGCACTCATTTTTTATATTTTTTTTATAGATTGGCAGCACTGATTTTTTTAATTGTTTTGTTAGGATGGCAGCACTCATTTTTTATATTTTTTTTATAGATTGGCAGCACTGATTTTTTTAATTGTTTTGTTAGNTGATGTTGATGTTGATGTTGATGTTGATGTTGATGTTGATGTTGATGTTGATGTTGATGTTGATGTTGATGTTGAATATTGTCTTGCTTATGTAATGTTACTTACCTTCTGCTTACACTTACCTTATTCTCTTCCCTACTTACCTTCTCTTCCATACTTACATTTTCTGCCTTATTCATTTTCATTCTTCTTAATTTACATATAACTTTGATAGATATTGCCCATTCTTTAATTTCATAGTGCAAAGGAAAAATTGAGATGGAAATTTATTGCGTAGCACTTAGCTTGGTGTCATTTTCGAAAGAAAAATCAATTTTCCTACGGTTTTTCTTCTTCAAAACCTTCGAAAAATGATATTTCTTTTGGAAAACGATACCAATTACCAGGTCTCACCACGTGGAGGTGGCTACGAATCGAGTCCCAATAATATAACCCGTAGTGAAGGTATCAGAAACTTTAGGAAGGAAATATTATATGAAATATTCGAATTCTCAAATAAAAATATAATCTAAAGAAGTATATTCAGACCTGAACAGAAAAAAAGAATTAAACCTGAAAAACAAAATATTATTAACAATTCAACAATGAAACATTCGAATATTACATGAAACATTCGAATTCTCAAATAAAAATAAAACGTAAAGAAGTATATTAAGACCTGAACAGAAAAAACAGAATTAAACCTGAAAAAGAAAATATTATTAACAATTCAACAATGAAACATTCGAATATTACATGAAACATTCGAATTCTCAAATAAAAATAAAACGTAAAGAAGTATATTAAGACCTGAACAGAAAAAACAGAATTAAACCTGAAAAAGAAAATATTATTAACAATTCAGCAATGAAACATTCGAATATTACATGAAACATTCGAATTCTCAAATAAAAATAAAATCTAAAGAAGTATATTAAGACCTGAACAGAAAAAACAGAATTAAACCTGAAAAAGAAAATATTATTAACAATTCAGCAATGAAACATTCGAATATTACATGAAATATTCGAATTCTCAAATAAAAATAGAATCTAAAGAAGTATATTAAGACCTGAACAGAAAAAACAGAATTAAACCTGAAAAAGAAAATATTATTAACAATTCAGCAATGAAACATTCGAATATTATATGAAATATTCGAATTCTCAAATAAAAATAGAATCTAAAGAAGTATATTAAGACCTGAACAGAAAAAACAGAATTAAACCTGAAAAAGAAAATATTATTAACAATTCAACAATGAAACATTCGAATATTATATGAAATATTCGAATTCTCAATTAAAAATAGAATCTAAAGAAGTATATTCAGACCTGAACAGAAAAAAAGAATTAAACCTGAAAAAGAAAATATTATTAACAATTCAACAATGAAACATTCGAATATTACATGAAACATTCGAATTCTCAAATAAAAATAAAACGTAAAGAAGTATATTAAGACCTGAACAGAAAAAACAGAATTAAACCTGAAAAAGAAAATATTATTAACAATTCAGCAATGAAACATTCGAATATTATATGAAATATTCGAATTCTCAAATAAAAATAGAATCTAAAGAAGTATATTAAGACCTGAACAGAAAAAAAAGAATTAAACCTGAAAAAGAAAATATTATTAACAATTCAGCAATGAAACATTCGAATATTACATGAAATATTCGAATTCTCAAATAAAAATAGAATCTAAAGAAGTATATTAAGACCTGAACAGAAAAAACAGAATTAAACCTGAAAAAGAAAATATTATTAACAATTCAGCAATGAAACATTCGAATATTATATGAAATATTCGAATTCTCAAAAAAAAATAGAATGTAAAGAAGTATATTAAGACCTGAACAGAAAAAACAGAATTAAACCTGAAAAAGAAAATATTATTAACAATTCAACAATGAAACATTCGAATATTACATGAAACATTCGAATTCTCAAATAAAAATAAAATCTAAAGAAGTATATTAAGACCTGAACAGAAAAAACAGAATTAAACCTGAAAAAGAAAATATTATTAACAATTCAGCAATGAAACATTCGAATATTATATGAAATATTCGAATTCTCAAAAAAAAATAGAATGTAAAGAAGTATATTAAGACCTGAACAGAAAAAACAGAATTAAACCTGAAAAAGAAAATATTATTAACAATTCAGCAATGAAACATTCGAATATTATATGAAATATTCGAATTCTCAAATAAAAATAGAATCTAAAGAAGTATATTAAGACCTGAACAGAAAAAACAGAATTAAACCTGAAAAAGAAAATATTATTAACAATTCAGCAATGAAACATTCGAATATTATATGAAATATTCGAATTCTCAAAAAAAAATAGAATGTAAAGAAGTATATTAAGACCTGAACAGAAAAAAAAGTATTAAACCTGAAAAAGAAAATATTATTAACAATTCAACAATGAAACATTCGAATATTATATGAAATATTCGAATTCTCAATTAAAAATAGAATCTAAAGAAGTATATTCAGACCTGAACGGAAAAAAAGAATTAAACCTGAAAAAGAAAATATTATTAACAATTCAACAATGAAACATTCGAATATTAAATGAAATATTCGAATTCTCAATTAAAAATAGAATCTAAAGAAGTATATTCAGACCTGAACAGAAAAAAAGAATTAAACCTGAAAAAGAAAATATTATTAACAATTCAACAATGAAACATTCGAATATTATACGAAATATTCGAATTCTCAAATAAAAATAAATAAAACCGAAATGTAAGATCTGAAAAAAGGAAGAATTAATTAATACGCGAAAAAAGAAAAAAATATTTAAATCCTGAAAGGAAAAAGAGATTAGTACTTGGAAACAAAAAGAAATTATTAGTAGATTGTTTAAGAGGATGTAGTGACGGTAAAATAGCCAATCCCAACGATATTTCGAACCTCTAACCCTTCCAGGTACTCAGAAAATTTTAATGTGTCCGATCGGAAGTCGAACTGACAAATGACTTCATCACCGATGCGTCGTCCTTTATATATCCTCCGAACAACCGCGGAAATTTCCGAAGTTTGCCGATTTTATTAACTATTATTTTCCCGCTATAATTCAATAATTAATAATTTACTAATTTTTTTCCTTTCTGATAAATTTGCATTATCTACAATTTGCTATTAACAACAGATATAATAAGTGATAAACCCTTTGTCAATTACACAATCAAAATTAGAATGTTCTTGTATTATAGCGACTTATATTTTACATATTTTTAAAAATCATAATTCCATTCTTATTTCCATACGATAAATTTTCACGATACATATATGTATTGGGTTGTCCAGACAGTAATTTCGTGTTTTTTTTATGCGGCTTAAGTGTGAAGTTGGCAGTGAAAAAATAGAATTAGCATCTCTATTCGGGAAAAACGAAATTACTTTCCGAACAACTTAATACAATTAGATCCTCTGTTCGAAAAAAAAACGAAATTACTTTCCGAACAACCTAATACAATTATATCCTCTGTTCGAAAAAAAACGAAATTACTTTCCGAACAGCTTAACATATCAAAATATTTGTATTTCCTCGGTATTTCTGGCTATCGAAATCGAAGTATTGTACGAAAGTCAAAATTGCAATTAGAAATGCCTCGCTCTACAGAAAATATTCTCGAACAAATCCCAACGAAGTTCGTGTGAAAACAGAAGAAAGGAGAATAGAAAAATGGTGGAAACAGATTTTTCTATGCTCGATTCCTTTCCGAATTCATGAAACGACGGTGTCTTTGGCGCGACCGTTGCTTTCCGCGATCTGGTTCGATCGTGCAGCATGCACAATCGGTCAGTTTGCGTTAATTATATTACTATTTACTGGCGTGCGTACCGATAGCTGACTGGATAAGGTATCGGTGATCTCTTTATCGGGAGTTAGACCGCAATAATTATTCGAGAGTTAGGCCAACTGCGAGCGTATCTCTCGTGGCGTGTGTCGACTGTAAAATAAGCCTACAATTATAGTACATGATAGGTACCATTACATGAAATATGATATCGTATTGCGTAAAGAGACATTATATCTGCATTCGCGGCCGGCTGATTTACGGTACAATAAAAGCTGCCACGGGTTCACGGTCTATTAGCAGTTACTAATGCAGCTGTACGACTGTGCTTTCGCATCTGTCACGCGAATTCGTTTTCAAACCTAGCGTTTATACCTTGGACATCGTTTGGTGACATCTCGCTATCACTCAGCTTTATCGTTGCACTTAACGTTATTCCCATTTTTCACGGATCCCTGGACCCGATTGTTATCGTTCTCCTAAAGTCTCCCTCGTAAGGCGAACACGCGAATGCAAATGAATCAAAAGTGAACCCACTGTAAGATCATATTTTAGAACGTTCCTTTGCGTGATATATCGCTACGAGTCTTGGGATTTATCGATTACGATTTCTCGATGAAATTAAGCAGGAACGATTAAATTGAGGCAATAGTTTATGCATAAATGAAAGTTCCTTAGAAGGTTGAAATGTGAATTTATTCGAAACGGAAACTAAAGCGCTATAAAGGTACCTTTCTTATTATTTATTTCTTCGTGTACTCGTTAACGTCTTTGATTAACGGCGTTTCCTCCTTTCAATAGGAATCATTAATTATCAAATTTTTCCGCGTACCGTTAACTATGTAAATTAATCAAATTTATAACCTTGCAAAAGGTAATAGAAGGCAAATAATTAAACGATAATCGCGTAAAGTTAATCTCACGTTTCGTTGGCGTTAATTGATAAATAATTCCGCGCATCCTTAGAAGTTGCTAAACTCGTCGATACTTATTCCATCCTTGTAAATCAACAGCAGTGGACGTTTTGAAATAACGAATATTTCTCTTTCCACTGAAATGCCACCAACGTTGCTGAAACATTCAGAACCGCGGTTCTTTTCAGATTCGAATGGAAATCAACGGGTAATTAGATCGATATCACGATCGAAATTCGTTCAACGTGAGTCACAGTTGTGTAAACGTTTTACAAAATGTAATGATACGTTTCTATCAATATACGCGAACGTGATTCACGATCTAATCGAGTCTGACCAACTGTTCGCTGATTTATGATCCATTGTGAGTAAAGAACTGCATCGCGTTCCTTCATTTTCGTGTTTCATTATTATTCATTATCAACTTACCGTGCGTCGTTATTTAACTTATTCAAATGATTTAAGCTTCCATCGATCGGAACGCGAAAAAGGCAAATATCGGGGCAATTCGCAGAGAAAGCGTGGAATTAATAGCCAAGTAAGAAATTCACTTTTCATTATTAGAAAGATCGGAAATGATAGTATTGCCGATGTGTAATTTTCCTTTCGGCTCGATTGCTTTTAGAATATTCAATTTCCTTTGAACAAGCGAAACCAGCGCTATAATTACATTTCACAGTAATATGGTTACGTGTCCATTAACTCGTAATAAGGTAATTCGCCGCTTTCAAAAATTCCGTACAGCCGTGTGGAAACCACGAGGAAAGAAGTATCACGGGAGAGATAACGAGTCAGTTCGAAGGATCCGTCGTGTAAATTTTCAACCGTCCAACGTTCGCGTTAACATGATTTTAACACGATTCATTAAGGCGCAGAGATAATCGATATTAACGAGGATTAAATCGAACTAATTCGATTCTCTCCGATTAACCTGTTATTTATAGAACGATAAGCTTCGTGGAATAATGCTGGATCGAGGAGCGAGGAAAAAAGGAATCGCCGAAAGTATGGAAAGGCCAGCGAGGATTCCGCAAGAACGGGCGGCGCGAACCGCGGGAGATTGCTTTTAATTTAAATATCAAGCGATCGTGGACATTAATCTCGAACGGCCATAATGGCTGGCAATTAACGCGAAATTTATCAGCTAATTATACGCGAGGTTAATCGCGCCGGGGTAATGATTCCTTTACAAAGCGAAACGAACGACGAGGTAGGAGGAACGAGAAAAAGAGAAGGAAAGGCTGCAAAAACGAAAGAAAGTACACTTGTTGCGGCTTGACGCGTTTAAAAAAAAATTCAAACAGTATATATATATGTGTAAGAAAATGAGAGAGCACGAACTTGATTCAACGATAAAGACATCAATGGACTCACTGCGTTCGGTTAAAGAATTTAATTTACGAAACTTGACCAGGCGTAATCTGAATTTTAAAAAATATTTTCTTTCTATTCGAGACAATAGGAAACTCATTTTCAAATTTTTATTTATATTTTATAATACACGAAGAAAATACTCACGAGGAGACAAGGCGAAAATTTTTCTAGCTGTTAATTTTCTCACATTTCCAAGAATTACGAGTCATTTGAAGACAAGCGAATGGAAATTATTCTCTTTCGTGTATCACTGCGGAGAGATAAGGAGTTAGGTAGCAGGTGCCTATTTTCTATGTAGCGAGAAGCCAATTTTGCCTAGAATACGAAACGAGCAGCGGCTTGGTATCGGATTTCAACCGGGAATACCGTACCGGGTCGACGATTTTTCGTTCGGCATCCCTGCTGATTAATATTCATAGACTCTGATGGCCGATGCGTGAAAGCATGTCGATGAGATCGGTCCCGAGTTCGTGATTCCCTGCAGCTTCCAGCCCAGATATTCGAGCATCGAATTCCTCAGCGACTAAGGATTCTTCGAGCCCCAAAACTTTACGTGGAAATATCGATTTTTACAAAATTACAGAATTATCGGTAAATTCGAAGATTGTAAATGCTTGCTTCCCTGCCTCGGAGAATTTTGGAGAAAAAATACGAGACTTTCGAAATGAGAACTATCGATGAGATCGGTCCCCGAGTTCGTGATTCTCTACAGCTTCCAGCCCAGATATTCGAATCGTTGAGCATCGAATTCCTCAGCAACTAAGGATTCTTCGAGTTTTAAAACTTTACGTGGAAATTTCGATTTTTCAAAATTACACAATTATCGATAAATTCGAAGATTGGAAATGCTTGCTTCCCTGCTTCGGAGAATTTTGGAGAAAAAATACGGGACTTTCGAAATGAGAACTGTCGATAGAACGATTCGAGATAAACGCGGAACATTGGGATGCAAATTGGCCGGGAGTGGATACGTATAACTGGAGATTCAATTAGCTGGCCGACCGGAAATCGAGTGGAAGGCGAAAAATGTATGGTGCAGGCAGGGTGTAAACAGGCGGAAAAGTAAATCGAATAGCACTTATTAATAGAGGCTCGCGAATTGAGCCTATGTCGGTGCCTAATAAGTCGTGGATCCCCTTTTAAACGATCCTTGCCTCGTACGGACCTGTGCGCCTACGCGAAACTTCTCTGAAAGAGCCGACAGGCCAATATATTTCCCGTGCCCTCGTATGCCTTGCGTACATCGATCGTGTACGAAATAGTCACATCGTTATACCGCCCGATACTTAATCGTGTGTCGATATTACGGGGGATAAATTCGAGATTCGAGCGGAGAACGAGGAGTTATGTGATCGTAATTAGCAGAGGCATAGATAACGTAGGCGGTGTATAAAAAGGGAAGCGATTTTAAATGAAATTTCTATTAATTAGTCTCGTATACGATATCCATCGTTAGCCGAGATCGCTTTCCTGCGGGGTAATTTATTCATTCGACGCAGCATTTTCCCTTTTTCTAATTAAGATGTCTCGCTGTACGCCCTGTAACCTGATCTTTAGCACCGAATACTTTTCTACTATCGGTAACGTGTCACGAAGATCTACGAATATCGCTTATTACACCGTGGTGTATCGCGCGAAACTCCGCTGCGATCGGACATTAGAAACGGAACGGTAAAATTCAACAGCTCCATCAAAGACGCGTGTAGCGCCGACCGGGCGGTATTAACGAATACCGCGTGTCTCCGAGAGGTCTCCATTAAACGAACCACCGAGATCTCCTCGCCGAGGGATATAAAAAAGGAAAAAGGTCTTGTATATTTACCAAGACGAGTTCCAAGGACGGTGAAGCGTTCGGTCGCCGTAAAACTTGCCGCTAAAGTGTCCGCGCTCGCATCCGCCTCCTAGACGCGGATCGTCCGCGGGTATGATCGTGGAAGAGAAAAAGCTTGCCCGAAGAAATGTCGTGCGTCTAATCGTGAACGTAAACAGAACTTGCATCCAGCCTCTCTCGCATGGGCCACGAAATGTGTTTTAACGACTGCCGCACACGGTGCATGAGCCATAAATGTTGCGCCGGCCCAGGGATTCGTGTAATAGCCACTAAAAGCAGCCCTCGTCCCTTTATGGACCGTAAAAGCTCGGATATTTGGAACGAGGAAACCGTCGCTTAAAACTTAAGCAGAAGCGAGCCGCGATCGTCCACGAGGAGGCCGACTCCTCGTCCTTTCCCGGTTGTCGCCGCGAAAAAGGACCTTTTCCCTTCTTCGTGTCGAGAGACCGACACTTTCGATGAACTTTTTAACGATCCTGTCCGAAAAGTAAACGGCTTCTAGGCTGTTAGAGAGTCTGGAAGCGGGATTTAGAGGCTCGTAGTAATAACGGGGAAGATTTGGAAGAAGAGTCCGAATACGTGGTATTAGTTTCTTGAGGTGGTCTTGGCTAATTGATCGAGGAAAATCGTCGATCAGGGGTTGAAACGGTTGCGAAAACGATCGTTAATTATTTCGTGGGATGCGAGAGTACACGAGGATATAAAAATCGACGGGAAGCGAAGAATCAGGTTAATTAGAGATCACCAATTAAGAATAGCCTCGCTATCGATTCAATTCTAAACCTATTAACGGAGCTGGTAATTAACACGTCCGCCTCTGCTGGTGTCTAAAGCGGGCTCTCTCTGTTCAGGTCAATAGAATTCTATCTATAGTAAAGTTGTTCGAGAAGCTCTTCGTCTTCGGGATGTTCAACGTTCGAGAAAGATCACCTTGAATAATTCGATCCGTGATTTCCTGAAAGTCAATGTAAAATCAAACCTGCTGGCAAAGTAGATAAATCTCGCGTGAAATTCAATTTTCTATCGCTCGTAATGCTAACAGGAAACTGGTTAGAGATATCGCTAGGTCACGCGTGAATTGTTTAACGTAATAAAATTGTCTCGGGGAAACCTGCGTCCGAATTAGAAATACGAAATCCGTTCCATTCGGCTCGGTTCGCGGGAAAACTATGAGGCAATCCGCGACTGGTATCGAGTAGCTTTGCGACAAGTAGGCCAATAAATTAACATCGTTAATGAGCCGCTAATTACATGGTCGGGCCGCGGAACGTTTGATTTATGCGATATTAAACGCGTATTTTGTCCACGTACCTGCTAATTTGCGTGTCTACTTCAGTTTCAGAGCGTTCACTCGGGAATTCTCGCGATCAGTTCCAGGGATTCGAAGGAATTTTTGGGATTCCTCCGTGATGAGTTAAACCCTTCGCGAGAAATGACGTTTCTGACACGTCATTGTACGCTTTCGAGGATGTTAAGAATTCCAAGATCATCTGCCATTAGTGAAACGTATTTTAATTTCGAGACAACGAAAATCGTTTTCTCTCCGATAATAAAACGACTCGAGAGAAATCAACGGGTATTTACATAGAAAACTGTCCTTAACACTAGGTTCACGGAACCTTTGAATTTAACGGGTGGGTTGCTGCAATTATACGATATTAACACATTTAATTATCTTATATTAAGTCCGTTAATATTGCGATTGTTTTCAAATTAAATTCATCGTTTGTTTTTTAAAGAAAATACGAGGTTTCCTTTACCCGTAAATCTGACGAGTGTTGGTAAAAATGGGTATCCAAAAAACGCCCGTAAACCTAGTGTTAAATTAATTTCGATTTCCTTTGCGATTCGATTTAAACAAAGTTCACGAATAACAGTAAAACGTGCTCCAACTCCGGCACGTTCGTCACACAACTCAACGATACTCCCTCAACTTGTAAATGCCCACTCGGAAATTCCTGCACCCCTAATCGCGCTGGCAAGATCAACCGAAAGATCCGTTTGCAGCTGGACGAAACGGGATGAAAGCAAAGGACGAAGGACAGAAGGAGGAGACCGGCGATAAGGCTGAACCCGCTCGCGACTCCGAAAACGAGAGTCTACCAAGGGAGCGGCAGGAAGCGGGCGCAATAATCTCGCGAAGGAAAAAAGGAGAGCCGCCGTGCCGGTGCTCAGGCTGTCAAAAACAAAAGCAGAAGACTCCCCCTGCCACGGTAAATTGCCCGGCGAAATTGAATCGCGCCGCGTTGAACGCGAATCTCCGCGATAAACGATCGCACACGCGCAAACAAACCGGGATCACGTGAACCGAGCTAATCGCGTTTCAGCGGGACCAAGAAGTCGATTGAGACCGCGTTTGAAAAGCTGGAAGCGACGATGATGATGCTGGTTCACCGAGAGGGTGGCGTTTCATGGCCCACATGATACCACGGCCGATCAAACGCGCCAACCCGACCGAATTAACGAAACGAATTAATCGTCGCGGACGATCGTCCATTGGAACGTTCAGAGGGGAGAGAGAGAGAGAGAAAGGGAAGGAGGAATAGAGAGAGAAAGAGAGCGAGAGAGACAGTCCGGGTAAATCTTCCGTTCTGGTCTGTTTGCCGGCTGGCATGTGGGCATTATCTTTACGACCTCCTCGCCGTGGAGGAGACGCGAAAGGACGAACGCATGCGCGATACGCGGCCGGAACACGGCGAACACCGAAACCGGAGAACCTGTTATCAAAGAAACGGTGGCTGCCGTGCCGGGCCAATTATCATCCGACTCGAAACGAACGCCGGTCTGATCGCAGACGCGAGCTGCTCGCCCTTAATTTCTCGCGGACCATGGTTCCCAATAAACGAGGCCTCTTCGTGGATTTCGACGGTTATCGAGAGTAAACCTCGATGAAACAGCGCGAACACCGGGCGTGAAAGTGACTGCGAATCGAAGTGCATGTCCACGGATCCGGGATCGTTCGCTGGCATTCCTTTTCGGGGATGTTTTGTATCGTCGATGGTGATCGTTGCTAGAACGAAGGTAGATTAATCGTCAGTGAGCGGTGGGTGACGGTGTAGTTGTTTTAAGACGAATCTCGGTGCGTTATTCGGTGAAAGAACAGCGTGGGATAAAGTGGTGAACGGAATGGAATTATTCCGATTTATGAAATCTCGGTTGGATCTCGTTCCGAGAGAATAATCGATCGCCTCGAGGGATAGCGAGTGGTCTCCGTTGAAAGCGGCGAATGCTTCGAACAAGAAGCACGGTCGGGGAATATCGATTCGTATCGAATCTCGAAGATTGCGCGAAGCAGGATCGACGAAAGGAGAACCGATACGTGGAAGAATCGGACAATGAACGATGGAAACCAGTCATCCACTCGGCAGCACGTAAGGTCCCTCGATGATTGCAGCGGGTTTGAGAGCGTAATCTACGTGCGGCATAAAAAACCAATTTCACGAGTTATCGTCGCACTTTAACATGCAAATCGGCAGATCCAACGGTCGGTCTTTAACAATTTCGCAGAGGAAGGTGGCGGAACGATGAAGCTATTCCGGGATCAAGTAGCCTGATCCCAGATAATGATATCTCGAGTACGAGCCTGGAACTGCCAGGTCGTCACGGTGTTTCAATGTCTCAAAGTGTAACGTCTGCCTGCATGGCAGAACGAAACGGCTATTTACCCGTTCTCTCTTAACCCCCGGTGGAAACAGGGGCAAAGGAAGAGGGCAGGAACTTCGATGAATTGTAGTAATCGCGTGGCTGTCTGCTTGTAACCACCGGTTACTCGAAAAGTCAGCACGATTTATCTCGTGACTCACGCTTCCAGATCGAACCGAACATTAATTAACGAATGCGAAGCATTCTACCCGATCTTTGCTGATTTTCGCATCGCAGCGAGAACATCGCGTGCTTAGAGTTTGCTCTTCTGTATTTGAGTTAGAAGACGAAAGATGATCCGGTGAGAGACGTCGAGAATTTTCGACAAGTTCCTCCAGTGTTCGTGAGTTCGCTGGGAGGATAAAATCTCGGAGTGATTTTCGAGAGAGATCGCGAAACGAAAGGTCCTTTACATTTGACCGATCTTGAAATTTGAAAGAGAAAGATGAAAGCGGAATGGCGAATTTTTAAATAATCTCGAATTAATCCTTCGATAGATAGAGATTCGATGAAGACATGATCGCGATAGAGAAAAAGAACAGTCAAGACGTTAAATGGCGAATTTAATAGCTTGGAGAATTTCAAAGTCAATCACCCATCCAATCGATTTCCACGAAGCTACTCTAAAAGCGATTAAAGAAAAGAAATTCAAACGTCTTCGAAAGTCGATTAGATCGCGTTCGACGGCTCGTTCCTCGAAGCGAGGCAATTAAAAGCAAGAAACTCATGTACTTTAATGTTAGATCCCTGAAATGTCTATCGCGAAGTCAGAGGCAGCTGAGGAACACTTTTAAGGAGTAAAAGGGGAGCTTACGCCCTTGAACGCTACTTAGATCCCTCCAACATCGATCACGCACTCGATAGCTTCTTCGCGCGATTTTAAGAAGGATTCAAAGGAAAGAAACCGGCGCGTTTCAACCCTAGATCGCTTGAAAGGCAATCAGCGACTTCTTCTTTCACTTTCAGGGCTAAACGAGGATTAAAGAGACGTAGTTTGCATCACTGAGACACATCCACGGATTCTCCATCGTACTCTGTTCAACTTTTTCGAAATAACTATCCACAGTGACGATCGATCGTCTTTCGAAGAATTTTAACATTTAACAAAAGACATTTAACAAACCAATAGCAGGCTCGTTTAATCCCTCACCGTTCGTCGATTTTAAGAATGATCAAAGGAAAGCATGTCTCCTTCGTGTATCCTCGAATTCCTAAACACATCTATCAACGATTTCTCACCAGCAGTTTCAAAGGAATATACAAGAACTCGAGGTTCCGGCAGCGACGCGTGTAAACCGGCCACGAATCCCGGACAAATTTCAAGAACGAAGGAAAGAAAGAAGCTCTAACTCGCGCACCATTCTCGAAACTCAGTCAACCGGTCGGCAAGATCGGCACGAGCTCACGGAGAATCACTTAAAAACCAAAAACGCGACGTTTTCCTCGTAACCGTCTCTTGGACCGCTTCTTCTTCAGCGACGCGGTAAGGACAATTAGCCGCCTCGATCCTGAGTAGAAAGCTTCAAATTCCTTCTCGTACGCGTCCTTCCAAGACAAGAGTCGCCATCGTCGAGAGCCGATTCTCTTCGTCGTGTTTCAGCTTCGGCTCGGGGAGCCGGGCGAGCGCCGAAAAATCGCGCGGCTCGATCGACGGCATTCTTTCGCTGCGGAGAAAGCGTCGCCGGTTTTATCGGCCGGGTTCCCGATGATTTATGAAAACCGAGAACGTACTAATTACCCGGCGGTGTGATCGATCGTGGGACGGCTCGCGATCTGGAGGAAGGAAGCCGGTGCCGAAGGAGGGATCCCCTTTCGCGACTGGTTGCCGGTTTTTCAGCGGCGCGATGAGAAACACCGGTCGCTGGTAGCTCGAGCCTTGCGAAGATGAAGGGGATCGGACGCCTGTTCCTCGGGTGAGTTCCGTTTTTAATCGCTAATCGATGCTTTCTTGAAAATGCCGCGCGATAATTTAATTACGATCCAAGAGATTCTGCGCGCCGGTTTCTTGCCGTCCCGTGGCCGAGTTCAATAATTCAGCCGGCGTAGCGAGATTAAGCGTAATTGCGAGCAGAACGAGCGCGGTTTACGCGGTTGTTTCAGACCGAGTGGAAGAAACGGGGCAGAAGCCTCGTCTTTCGCAATCGTAGAAGTCGTAAACGGGATAAGCGATCCTCTTAAGGTGGTACTAGGTGGATTTGTTCTTCTACCAGCTGGGTGTGTTAGGTTGCTGCGGAATACACTTTCGTTGCTCGCAAGATTTTGGAATAACGCAGACGAACTCTGAAATATCGATCTTTCATCCAGATCTAATTTCTTAGAAACGCAAAGGACCCACGGAAACGAAGCTATTACGTATAGAGTACATTTAACTTAACACTAAGTTTACGAGTGTTTTTTGTATACCTATTTTTACCAACACTCGTCAGATTTACGGGTAAAGGAAATCTCGTATTTTCTTTAAAAAACAAACGATGAATTTAATTTGAAAACAATCGCAATATTAACGGGCTTAATATAAGTTAATTAAATATGTTAATATCGCATAATTGCAGCAACCCATCCGTCAAATTGATGGGTTCCGTAAAGCTAGTGTTAAACCAGTCCTCTCGCGGTTCACGAGTTAAAGATGTGCCTTAATTTCCTTCAGCGGAAATAACTTGCTTCGAGAGATACGATGACAGTTTAAAAGAAAGGAACAAGTGGAAAGAAGACGGAACGAAATTGAAATTTTTCCGTAAAGAGAGGAGAAAGAGGAAACCGGGAGTCGGTTCGTTCGTGAGCGAGTAGAAATAAAAATTACTCGGGTCAATCGGCACCGTTGGTGTAAATTCCCGGTTTCCCGGGTTTCTCACGATCTTTCTTGAAGTTGGACCGGCGCGGTATCGCGTGGCGGGCCTTAAAATCACGTATTTCCGTGGGCAGGGGCGACTTTTTTCTCGGCAGGCAGGCTTCGCGGGGCCCGACGAACGCGAAACGGAGAAAGAAAGGGAGAAGGAAGGAAAGAAAGGAAGGAAGAAAAAGGGAAGAACGAGCGTGCTCGTTTCGCCGTCTGCGAGCCTGGTCCTCTTCCATCGTCCCCACCCTCTTTTCGTTCCTTTCTCACTTGGTCCCCAGCACTCCTCGAAGCCCGGTGTAACAATGGCTGCCCTCTAATTATCGAAAGGCCGCGGCACTTTAAAGAGATCCCCGGAGAGCCCATCACCGGGACTCCGTTTCGTTCGCTCCTTAAAATTTCTTCCCTTCCTCCCCCTGTTGCCCGCGTCATCCCCCGTCGTTCGTGGATGCACGCTCCCCACTCGTGCAAGAAGAAGAGGAAGGCGGCAACAAAAACAATGAACGACGTGATCGCGCCTCGTGGAAAATTGGTTTCGCCTCGCGAGGGCACCTACCGCGCTGTTGGGCCCCTTCACGAATTACTCTAACCCCGCTGCAGCTCGTGAGTGGAAGCTAGGAAAAGGAACGCCACTTGGTCCTTGGATGGACGAGGAGCCATCACAGTTTCTTGCAGAATTATTGTAAATTAATTGTAACGCGATATTTCGTTTCAAATTAATTGGAATTAATTTGGTCAGACGAAGACGGAGAATTTCTACATAGATTTTTTTCTTCGTAATCGCCAAAAAATTATAAAATTAGATTAACGAAGCTCACGAGTGGAAAGATGAATGAAGAAATTTTTCGAGATTATCTTCTTGCGGATTGAGGGGAATTATTGAGTTAGAACGATGTGTATTCGATAATCGAGAGATTGGAAATTTTTAGGGACTAGAAGTAGGGTGTAGAATCCAGTTTTGTCGACGTATGTTGGAAGAAAATCGAGGAGAAAGGTAACGATACAGTAAGAATCAACGAAAAGTAGAGTTGATCGTTTAAGGCGAACGTAATTATAATTCCGATACGTATTTGGAAACGAAGGTTTCCCTTGATTCCTCGGCGCGGACTTTCGAAAATTAAAGTTGCTCGTTGGTCGAACGATTTGGTTAATGCGAAGAAGTCTGATGGACAGCCTTTAATTTCGGGGAAGCCCATTTACAACTGCTGACAGATAACAGAATAGAACTCCCAGGCCTGGATTACCTGCGAGCCAAGTGTTTTCCCGGGGAAATGGCACTTAAATAAATTGTAGGGACCGCCGTTCCATTGTCCTGGTTATAAGTGGCACTAATTTCCAATGGCACCTGCGTATCTCGCTCCTGAAGAATAAATAAGATTATAGGATACGATACTCCTAATTATACGGACTGGTCATGGATATAGTAGAACGTTCCTCTAAAACAGATTATACGTTAAGAAGCTGACAGAGAGGTTCAGTGTATTATTCCATTATTGTCTTCGGCGTTGCGCTTGATAAAACGAGTAAAAAATTAAGCGATATCCAATTTCGAGTAACATTAAACTGGACCATCGCGGATCGATAAATATGATTATCGTTATTACGTACTTTGCATATCCTTTTTGCAAGGAAGTACTTATATAATCCTTACGATGTAATATCTATCGGCTATTTGTATCAGAATGTCTTCATTAAATTAATCTGATACGTACGCTGCACGCGTTTTGTAACAATGTAAAAATAGGTGATTTCTCCTTTTTTCACGAATAACGGACTTCCTGGCGATAAATATCGATTCACGTTGGTTTCATGTTCGTTTAAATAACATAACAATGGAATAAAAAAGGTAACAAAGTACACGTAGTTACCAAAAATAGTTTTTGACAAAAGCTTCGGATCCGCCAGTACGTCGCACGCAGACTAAGAAGCGTCCTGCGCCGGTTTCCGGTGGTTGATCGAAACGTTGGCTTCCGTTTGCTCGGCTTAGTTCGTAGAAGGGAGAAAAGCCACGCCGATAAAGAGAAAATAGCGGTCCCAAGACCGGGAACACGTTCGAATGGGCGTAACCCAAGCGAGTCTCGGTTGGACCTGTTGCTCATTGCTTCCTATTAAATACTCGTACGACCCACGCTGGAAAGGAGTTGGTTTTGCCGTGTTAGCAGCCAATGACTAACGGTGCGGTCAGGCTCTCTTTCACCCTCCGTGTGCCTCTTTCTCTTTCTCTCCTTTCCCCGACGCTGCTTCTGCGCCGCCACATCGATGGAAGTCACAGTCGCGCGACCGCGACCGGATGTGCCGCGATACCATCTGCAACGACCGCGTTTCCGGGTTGGGTCGCTCGCGAAATCCTCGTTTCTCCGTGGCTTCCAGCGATTTCGCGGCCCTTCCGCGGCGAAGAGAGTTGCGGCGGTAGTACCTGGAACAAATAAAGAACAAAATGAGTAAAAAATCTCGTTGATTCTCCGAAACGAGAGACTTCCAGGGAGCGAAATTAAAACGACTCGTTGTGAGACGAATTTCACGTAAAAAACACAATTTCGGACGTATTTTATCTACTCTGCCAATTCAGCTCTATTAACACATTACGTACGGATCACGAGATATCTCGTTTTTATAAAATAGAACGTTGAAGACGGGTCGCGAGTTTTTTCGTTCTTATTTCTTTTACAAAGCAAAAATCAGAACAAGCTGGAGTAAATGTCTTATTTGCGTTAGTAAGATAATAAGGTCTCTTTCATTTTTACGCGGATATTTTCAAAATAAACTAGATATTGACACGCCTGACATGTAAAAATAGTCTGTTAGTATAACCAATAGATCNAAGGTCTCTTTCATTTTTACGCGGATATTTTCAAAATAAACTAGATATTGACACGCCTGACATGTAAAAATAGTCTGTTAGTATAACCAATAGATCTGTGTATATCGTCTTGCTAAGTGTACATTAAAAGTTGCTATTATCATGCTATATTTTAAAATATTATAAAAATGCTTTTATTTGTAAGGAAAGAACTTTTTGAAAAAAATGAAGAAATTGTGTCATGCAGCATTCTACATCGGCGTGTACTTTATCAGATATTGCACTCTAAAACTTTAGAAAAATTATATATATATTAAATACAAGGTAAGGTTTAAAAAATATATAATAATATAGAATTATATTAAATGCTAATTTAATGCCACACAGATAATAGTAATATGTTTATACATGTTTTCTACTTCTTAATTATAATTATAGAACTCTTAAAATATGCGGTCTTTGAGAGGTTTTGTTTTTTTTAAAGCGCCGTACGCAATGTGTTAACCTCTTAGGTACGACACGCCACTATAGTGGCTTTCGTGTGTGTCATCTTTCAGAATGACGCGCCACTATAATGGTTTTCACGGATATCATCACTCTGAACGACGTGCTACTATAGTGACTTTCATGGATAGCACCATTTTTGACAGTATTATACGTTTTTCCTTTATTTCTCATTTGTTTCGCTTAGACCGCATTAATTTGGATTATTCATTTAGAACTCTATTCCCACGTAATGTCGTAGCAGAAATCATGATGAACAGTTTTTGTGCCATCCGCGACCAGGCCGTGCTTAAAAGGTTAAGAATATAAAACGATTCAAGGTATAAAATTAGTGAAATTCCGAATATCCTTTATGAAATTAAAGAGTTCGAAAATTGAAACGTTCGTCGCTTTCTCCAATTTTCGTGTCTCAAGGAGCTGGATTAAAGGGAAGGGAGAAAGGCTGCCTTCTGCTCCATCCACTTTTGCCCAATTAAACATTCGGGAGTGAGCTCCGATTACCGGGTCGGATTAAGCTCGGCCCGTGGTCCTTTTCACCTCGGAAGGGGATCGATTCTGTGGGCCGCGGGGTGATCCGTCCCAAACGCCGTGTATAAACACGTTTTCTTCGGGGTGTCGAGGAGCCTCGGGGGTCGTGGGCCCGATCCTTTATATCTCCGGCGCAACAATGCCGTTACGAGGCTGGAACTGGCTAACCCGTGTAGCGGCCATTGTGCCGGCGAAACATCTGCTCGAAATACAAACCGCTAATAGAAACGCGGAGAATAGCCGGAGGAATGTTGGCCGCTGGAAGGAACACAGGCAGCGTGCGAGAAAGAGGGACGAAGGGGAGGAGTAACATCGAAATTGTGTGAAAAGACGGGCATAATAGAGAAACAAGGGTGGGATTCGTGTGATACGCGATATTCGAACAGTTACAAAAGCTAGCCAGCCTTTCATTTTCTCTCCTTTTTTTTCCCTTTTTTACCGGCGCAGATTTTTATGGAATCGCGAGATCCTTTTGTAAACGATCCGAGTGGATTGGGGGTCGGAGAAAATCGAGATGTTGGATTTACGGTTTCGTATTTGAGCGCGTTGAAAGCTGTTTCGAAGATATTTCTCCTTTTTTAAAGAAGAAATAAATAATTTACCAGGGAGATTGTCAAACGAATTATTATTAACGAGGAACTTTGTAAAGTGCAGTTACAATTAGCGGGTTCAATAATGCGGTCTGGAATTTCTAACGAGGCTAGTGGCAATTCTGAACATTGACGGGAGAAAACATAGTTCGCACCTGGGAGCTTCCAACAGTGTTAACTACGCACGAAGCTTATAAAATTTGCATCACAATGCCGCTGTATAATGTTTGTCCCTGTTGAATATCTATTTTCAAATGCGAGATAGATCCCTTTCAGCTAGGAAACATAATCACGCTCGGACTACGTTCGTCATGTTCAATTCGACAAAAAATATTGCTCGTAACAGAATCCTTTCTGTAATAACATCCTTTTATTTACTATAAAGGGGGATTTAAATATTCTTGCCCCAGGAGAAACAGATTAAAAGAAACTTAAAAAATAATAAAACAAGCAGAGATTTTATTCAGACATCTTATCTATTTATTTATTCGTTCGCAATATCTCTAATAAACAATACACGATATAATTAAAACAATTCGATGTCAAAGTCATTTTTACAATATTTCAATTGCCCAGAAAAAAAAAAGAGAAAGAAGTGTGAAAATCGTTCCAAGGTAAATTTTCAAAAACGCGAATACTATTCAAAGGAGGAACGAAAAGGTGCAAATCCGATTGGTCCCGTTCCGGCGATTAGATCACCGCTCTGCTCGGTTTACCTCACGCGTGCCGGAATAAAGGCGCTGTCATATCCGGCGGCGGCGTCGACGGTTCCGGACTTAATTTCGCCGGTGGAACAATGATCGAGCATCGTCGTAAAGCTCGTATCTCTGGAATCATCGGCTCGTAACGGTTCGCCGACTCAGCCACGAGCTCAGCCTATATTTCCCTAATATTTACACGCTCGTACACGAGCTGCTGCGAGCCCGCGACATCCGAGCGGAAGACGAAGAGCCTCGGCGAGATCGAAAGCGTGTTCTATCCCGTGGACCATTTCAGGGAATTTTAACGATTCCACCGTTTCGAGCGTGTCGTAATCATAAAACGCGTGGAATGGACTGTGGATCGAAAGGCGTCATAGGAGCGGAATTAGAGACGGCGAAATAACTTATTTAAGGGAGTGCCCGGACCAGCCAGCCTCGTAAACGCGTCCCTCTTCCGAGGCTTATACCTGCACGGTTTTATTCTCTTTCCGTGCGCGTGTGCACGAGGGTAGACGGACCTCGAGAACGTGAATTACGTCGAGTCGAAGTGGAATAGGCGTGGTATCGATGAGGCAGGGTGAAACGGTCTTGATAAGGGATGCCGGTTCTTCGAAGATCGAGCGAAGATTCGTGGTATGAGACTCGTCTTTTCAACCTTTCGTTCGTACCACGAAATTTCACTATCGACGAAATGGACTGTGCGAAAAGAGATTGCCTTCTGTCGAATCGCAGACGTGTAAATAGGATAAATAAGATTTCCCTTCGATATTCTGACAATAGTTTAGATAAGGTTAGGAATCTCGAAAGATCTCGAAGAAGATTCGGTCGTTTGATTTAACGGATAGGGAATCTCGTTTGGAGAATTCGCGGTAGTTTGTTTGGGTATTATCTCGTTTATGGCAGAGGGATTTAGAATGTATCAATATTGGTGTATTAATACGGTCGACTGGGTAGTCTATAAAGAGCACTTGTTTGCCGAACGTCACTGGCAACTATGATCACGTGCTAACAACTAGATAATCACAGAGTAAGGTACGTTCATTAAGTCCTCGTAGAACTTGTCTCTCGGCAACAAAGTACAGAACGGCTAATTGAGACTTAATCACCGGGAAAATCCATCCTCTTTCTCATGCGAATCTCTCACGAAATTATCGTCAACGCGTCTTTGTCCGATCTCCTAACAGTATGTCACTTGGAAAATTGTGCAACTCCGTGAAAATCACGATCTACGCTGTTGCAGATGGATCTAAGTGCCGCGTAGATAGCGAGTGTGCGACGTGTAATTGAGATAGGCGTTAATCCGATAAGAAAGATGTTTATTTCGTTGCTAGAGGATCGAATTAAGCGAATTTAAAGCCCTATTCGCTATTCGAAAACGAAACCATCTGGATATAAGCGTCGGCTTTCGTCATCACCTAAATTACGCGTTCAGTGAACGTTTATGGGATCACTATTTTATCGACACGTGTTAGATTTATTTCTCTTCCACGTGTTATCGTAGCTCCATTGTTCGGCTGCGTAATGCATAGTCCTGCGTCACAATGGCTGTTAGGTCAATGCCGTGGCGAAAGGGTTAACTAATATGGGATATGGAAGTGCATATATTATACGAGAAAATGGTACGGTAAAAAATATTTATCATTCTGCGCGATTTTATTGAAAAGGTCAGGTAGATTAGCGCGTTGAGAAGTTGATAGGAAAATCCACCTAGTCGAAGAGTCTGAAAGCTGCCATATATCAATAGCCGATGTGTTCCAAGTGCCCTACCGATTCCATTTTCATACTATCCTAATCAGCAACGTATCTACGTTGACACGTTTCCATATTAAAATTACGAAGGCTCGAACGAGTCGGAATGCCCAGTCCAACCTACACGACCAGAATTAAGGAGTTAAATTGCTATTCGTCCATAGAATCGACGCACAAATAACCATAGATATATAAATACGACCGGAAGCTGTTCATCGCAGCGTTTCTCGATTTTTCGATAGCGAAAACATTTTTTCCAAGCGATAGAATTCCTCTGTTTCATCTAACCACATATCCCGTCTCAATTCCCTCAAACAACGAGTATACCGACACTCCAGAAACCACGAATCTCCTTTCCCTTTCATTCCAAACACCGCGTTCGAGAGCCCGAAAGTCGCTAGTCCCGTGACACGAATATCTACACCGAATTCTCCCATCGACGAGAGACCATGAGAGAAGGAAGGACGCGTGGAAGCAAGGTGCCTTGGAATTAGCACCGCAAGGTGTTACCGAACCGTCACGGTGAGCCGTCGATGGCCGATTTACAACGGCCTGGGCCTGGTTCCAGCTCTCGGCTGGCTGGTAGATTCGTGAATGGGCCAGGCGTCGGCGAACCCCCGGTGACAGCATTATTACAAGCGGTTCTCCATAAAGTCGTGGCCGCGGGGTCGCGATATAAATAACGCGATATCATAAAGCTAATGACGTCCCATTAAAGCGTCGCCACGCGAAATCTGCACGGCCGAAATTCACGGTGGGCTGTAAACGCTTTTACGGCCGCAGAGGAAAGGGCCCGAGCGAGGGCGGGGAGGAGGAGGAGAGTGGGCCTGCTGGCGAATCGAGGCGACGACGAGCGTCCGCGCGCGCGAACATAAAACGGGAAACGTACAATGAGCTCACGTTGTACGCGAGATCTTCACCTCGTGGTCCTGTGTAAACAGCCAGGGTTGCGTAACGCGCCACTTCCGGTCCCCGGGGCCTCGGACGGGCCGCGAGGCCTCTTATCGCGCGGAACGATAACACTCGCGTCGAAAGCGTCCCGAGGATGAATCTATTTCTGCTTGTTGATTTTGCCTGTGCTTCTTCTTTTACTTTCTCCCCTTTCGCTTCGTTCCTTTCTCTTTTTTTAAAGAGACTTCTGCGCGCGTTGATTTAGAAGGTAACGAAGATTTCGGATTGTTCCTGCAGCGTTGAGGATGTTCCTCGCCCTTTGTTTTTCTGCGGAGTGATTTATGACGGGTGTGGCGGATTCTGGTATAGGAGGAAGTTGTCCATGATGATATATATCGGAGGTGTCAATAATAAATCTATCACAGCCGAGTTTTTAAACCTTTATCCTTTTCGTTTACGTTTAGTCCAGTCTTGGATGCTTCTTTTTATTCTACGTGTAACTTACTTCGTCTACTATGACCTGTCATTTATCAAGCCACGTAGAAGCCAGCGGATATCGATGCAATGAAATGAAATGAACGAAAATCGGATATGCGGGTGTCGAATTAGTAAATCGATATGTCAATAACACCTACGTCGTTATTACCGTGGGTATACCGATTGGCTAAGAGGAATACGCGATTACGTTGCACAGTTCGAATACAAAGACGCGTTCGAGGGTACTTCAAAAGCAGCGTCTAGCACAAGGGACCTTTCTGCACATTTTTAACTACGCTCTTTCGCGCGGAATTGTCTGATACTTGGTCGTTGCACCAGCTATTACGGGATATCCTGTATAAGCCAGTCGAGTGTCTGATGCGACAGGCTGTGCAGCCAGACATGATTCCTGCCGTTTGTTCGAGTCATTCCAATAAAATGATGGAATAGCTCTGATCGTGACGCCCGCCACGTACCCGATCCGCATTGTGCTGGCAATCAAACCCGTGAATGGCCGGATAAAATTCAATTTCTCCCTTCTGTTGAGACTGATTATCGACAAATTTCACGCGCCCGTTGTCAAGGATACTTCACTTGGCCGTTTCGATGCCGTCATTTAGATTGTAAATCGTGCAACTGGTTTATAATACTGAATTAATACCACGATCGGTGCACGTTGCACTTTCCATCCGTATAAACAGCTGTTACTCCGATCATCCGTAGATACGATCCTATAAAACGTTTCACGGTGTCACTGGTACTCTCGATAAACATCTCGTGACGAATTTATTTAACCGTAATGTTACCTTTTGAACCCCATAAACGAGCAACTAGTTCATCGCTGAATGAATTCAGGCACGGTGGGACTGGATCAGATATGTAGATCAATTGGTAATCGATTAATACGGGGTATCGACTCGAGCTCTGATACACCTGCAAGAGTTAATAAGCGACATAAATATTCATATATGCGAGAAGTTGGATAATCTGTATATATAAATCATTCTTGCTATCAACTGATATTAGTCACCACGTGTATGTATAGCAGACACGCGCAAGGGGTTGAAATTATAAGTTATCGACAAAGTTATTATTTCTAGAACACCATAGTACCTATATTATGGTTCTAACGTTTCATCGTTTACCATAAAAGGTTCACGTATCCCGAAATATCCTAATCATCGGAAACCCTTTTAAATCAAATAAACGAGCTTCATTTTCCCCAATTCGATTCACCCGAATCATCCACCCACGCCCCATATCGGCTTCCCCATATCCAAATCCGATAATTTTTCCGGATTCGCGGAATTTCGAAGGATAATCATAGCGAGTTCGATGAATACCCTCGTGCAATGAGTATAATAGTTCACGAAAGGCCACGGAACCCCTGACAGTGGAAAACATATGGCGAGTGCAATTACGAGTAATGATATACAATTAATCGAACTCGGCGTGGAGACCTAGGGTACCGGTTGCACGCGGCGTTTTATTTCCTCGAAAATCGAAGGGAAGTCCTTCGTTCATTCCGAATAAAAATTCCCTGCGACCAATTGCTCATATTCTCGTTCGAGTTTCTTCGCATGCCGCGTGACCATAACAGAAAATTGCCGATACGAGGTCTCACCTGACTGTCGAGCATAAAAATGTCGCCTCTGGTGCCCTTCTTCAACCACGCATCTTCGTTTCGTCCTTTTCACCGTTATTTCGACGCGATCGTTAGTATCGTTCCCGATATTTCTTTCTCTTTTTCTACGGATTCGACGTTTAAAAGGGTGAAACAGTGGGGGTTGGAGTTAGATTAGAACGACCGGAATAACTGATATCAGTAAGTGTAGAGGGTGTGGATGAATTATGAAAATGTATTCCTAAAAAGGGGAGTGTTTCACATGGAGTGGATTCAGAAATTACCCGGGAACGGATAGCGCGAGGAAGATTTGCTTTTTACGAGGTATTAGGAGCTAGGTGCTTGGACCTCGTGGAATCCGTTCGAGACTGGCGTGAAATTTTTACCTAAACCCGGCCGGAGAGATAGAGCAGCGTGCGAGTTATAATTTTTCTCGATGGCTCGTAAAGAAAGCGGTGGGCATTAAAACCGGATCTGCTGGAATTGTTTCTGAAATTGAGCAGCGTTCGGGGCTCTAAATTAACCGAACGTTCGATTTCTCTGATTTTACTGCGGTTCTTCGACACGATGGAACAAGAAAAACAAGCGTTTACATACATTTCCGAATCGTATCCCCGAAAGATAAGAAATTATTTCGCTCGAGCTTGATTAACGCGAGGAAAAATAAACAAAGAAGAATTACACGAAACGGAAAAAATCCACAAAGATCGGAAACAAACCACCTTACAGACAATCTCGGCATCAACGCGTCGATTTTCGACATAAATTTCACCGGGATTAAGCAATTCCCTATCGCGATAAAGCGATCTACGCCCGACGCGATAATTCCCATCCAGGTAATTCGAAAATCCAGATAACCAACGTTTCTCTGCACTTTCTACACCCACTGTAACCGCCTCTGCGTGCAATAAAACCGCTAAACGTAAGAACGATTCGATATTACTCGATCGGATATTAAAACTCGCGTTTACCATCGAACACGCCGAGATCGCGGAGGTTATTAGACGCGTTCCATGCCGCCGCCATTTCTACTCCGCGGATCCACCTATCGGTAGGAACGAACGGGAATCCCGGTGCAAAAGAATTTCGTAATGGCAATAAGCAACGGCGCTTTACGAGCGGCGCGGTTTGCCGCGAAAAAACGCTCGGTCAGATTAAACCACGCGGAAAAGAAGTTTATTACTCGAACTGGATCGCCACTGTTACTTAACCGAGATTTTATTGGCCGCGAGCTCCGACGCGTATCGGCGAGCAGGATCGAGCTGCGCCGGGGATGCGTGGAGTAAATCTTCCTCTCCGGGCGTTCAAATCACCCATTTTCTCCGCGCCGGCCTAGTCTTCTCTCCCTTTCCCGGCTTCCTCTCGATCGGTTCATCACCTGTTCATCGTCCGAGTTTTATTTCACGGTGAACGCTTGTCTATACCGCGTTACGTGATTGATTACCGTGGTCGTTAGCCGGCGATATGTTTATTTAGTCCGAGATACGAGTCGCGCGGGTTTACGATCTTTCTTGTTGCCTGAAATTGGGTAATTTGTTAACAAGAAGTTTATTGCGGCTCGAGAGAGAGAGATTTAGCCATTTCTTGCGAGAATGTCTCGGCGATTCGGCCCCTCGGCTGAGTAATGAGCGAAATAAAACTCATTTCGCGTTTTTCTCAATCGTGTTCGTATGCGGTGTTAAAACGAAGATCACGATGTGTCCCTCGGCGACATCGTCGTGTTCCATTTTCTTCGATTTTAACGAAATTTCGTAGCTTCGAGAAACGTTTAAATTAGTCCTCTTCGAAGTCGAAACTATTCTTGTGAGATAATATAAAAGAACGAGAGACTAGCCTTCGATGCAGTATAATTTATCGCGATACGAATTCCAACGCGGAGCACCTGATTTACAAGAAAAGCACATAAAATACAAACTGTAGCCGATCATGGGACGAACAAACACCGGCTATTCGGTAATAAACATCTGCTGCCGCGAGAGATATCTTTAACCTCGAGAATTCCCCGGAGAAAAGCAATAACTCAGTGAGGATGGCCGAGTTCTCGTATTCATAGTCCTGCGAGTAAAGTTCGAATCTCGTCGATACACTCTTTTCCCTCTGCGAGCCCCCCGCTCTTGGGCCAATTCACCGTTCGAGGGTTAATAGCAGGCAATTTTGGAGGCTTGCGTTAATCGTTCGTCGTTTCTCATCGTTCGGAGAAAATATACGACGCGTCGAAGGCGGATAAGATCGTGTTGCCGATCCCGATCGCGGCGAGATCCACGAATAGGCTCGAGCGTTTTCAGCTACGCGGACGTTCACTGTCCAGGATCGAGAGCCGGGGCACACCCCTCGTACATCACGTCCAACGAGTAGATCGACCGATCCACCCACGAAATGAATCACGAGCGTGCACCGATACGATCGAAAATTCACGCGGGGGATACGTATCGGTCATTCTGCAACCGGTTGCACAACCGTACGCTGCCAGTAAATTCGAGAGTGTCCGGGGGTGGAAAAATGGCGACAGCGCGGTGACATAATACGTCTCGCTTTTTTCGATGTTCAGTCGGGCCACGATACGGGTTAGATCTGCATTTTTCTAACAATATTTTATTTATCGCGGGACTTGTCTAAAGGTCTGTTAACGGTTCGATCGAATTCGACGATGTTGGTTATTGTAATAACAATACCGCGAAGTAAATAAATACTTCACTAAATTCCCGAAGGAATTGAAACATCGACTGGTTCCTTCGTAATTACGGAATTATTCCGAACTATTCATCACGCGACTTGTCTAATGGTCTTTTAACGTTTAGATCGAATTCGACGATGTTGGTTATTTCACTGACAGGAAATCGTGATTAAATTTTGCGCGAAAAAGATTAGAAAACATAATTAGAGCATTGTGTATCGATCGCTAGTAATAACAATACCGCGAAGTAAATAAATACTTCACTAAATTCCCGAAGAAATTGAAACATCGACTGGTTCCTTCGTAATTACGGAATCACTCCGAACTATTCATCGCGCGACTTGTCTAATGGTCTCTTAACGTTTAGATCAAATTCGACGATGTTGGTTATTTCACTGACAGGAAATCGTGGTTAAATTTTGCGCGAAAAAGATTAGAAAGCATAAATAGAGCATTGTATACCGATCGCTAGTAATAACAATACCGCGAAGTAAATAAATACTTCACTCAATTCTCGAAGGAATTGAAAGATCGACTGGTTCCTTCGTAATTACGGAATTACTCCGAGTTGAAATATTATGCACAGAAAACTGTTACTTTCGCAATGTGTGCGTTTTGGATAATTTATATGCACAATTTGTAGCCCGTTCGCGGCGATCTGTTACACAACGGGAAACATATCGACGTGTCCGTGAGACAGAAGTACCGGGTCGGAAATTCACGGTACACATCTCGAATACAGACATCCGTCGAGATTAATAAGTTCCGGCATTCTCTATTGGACAGCGCCAGGCGAAATAAGTAATAAATAATCCGATAGGAGATCTAAAGCGGAACGCTATATATATTTGCATTTTACACTAGGATACCCGGTGTGGCGGCGGCGCGAGTTCACGTGAACGTGCGTAAAGATAAATGGAGTCGGGCTAGGAGCACCGCGTAATTCCAACGCGGAGCTACTGATTCATTCGACATTGTATTTGTTTCCTATCTGAATAACGTGAGACTGCAAAGTCGTATTGTTCCAGCTCCGTTCCTGCTCGAGTATTGTTTCCACGCTTAAAACTCGCGTTTTAAGCCTTTCAGCGAGTAGCATGGTATTTTAAAGCCTTCGATCGCGCGCTAGATACTTGGAGGAACGTGCTTGTTGAAAAGTTGCGAGACTCGGCAATAATCGGACTTTATCGCGTTTATTTTTCTCCTCTCTAGCATAATTTTCATCCCATCATTTTAACGTCTCTCCTTCTTCCTCGTCTTTGACGAGAAGCGAGATGCTCTCGGTGCACGCGTGTTTTTTTCCGCGTTTATTATCCAACGGAATAGAACACGACGGAGGAATCTCGGTGATCTACTCGTTCTTCGAATTAATGCATAAAAATCGATCGCAGGAATGCGTGAAATGCAAGTTCGATCGGATCTAAACGATCCTGTATACTTAACGAGCCTAGAGAGGGGAAAAAAAGCGGTTAATGCGAGGAAGGGAACAGCGTTTAGAAATTCATTGATCCAACGGAATGAAATATAACTCATTCATGCCCGGTACCGCGAGCCCGCGACAACATGACGTATGGCGAATGAATACCTTGTAACACTTCGTGGAATTTATCTGAATCTGTCCTACCGTCATTGTTTTTCACCGCGTTGAAAGCAAAAGTACCGGTACTATACCACCGAGCGCAATAACGGTCGCAATTAAATCCGATTTTCCCTACACCGCTCGCTGACACCTGCTAACAGTCGGCGAGAATTACGGTAGCTTACGCGATCGATCACCTTCGAACTCCTCGAGTTCTAACATATACAACGACATCTCGATTTATTTTACCCCTGCAAAGAGAAACTCGATTTTCCGAACCACGAGAGATTTCGGTGTCAAACTCGATGTTTTAACCCGTCAACCATGAATCACGAGTTAAATCGACGTTGCGTCACGTCTCAAGCTACGATACAATCGAAAGAAATTAATCATTTACTCGACGTGGATTTTCGTATATCCGAGAACACGTACCGCGAGACTTGTAACATCTAGTAATAACAGAAATGCACCCTTACCCTGCCGAGAGAGGTATCACGAAGCAACTGCGTCGCGTGGCTAGGAAGCTCCTGAGGCCCGAGCTCGTAACCCATAAACCTAGAGGGCCTCTGCCAACGTGGATGGCCCGGATCGGGAAACCCGGCGGTGATCTTCGGACTCTCGTTGCGCGTGCATAGCTCTTGTAAACCGCAAGAGAAAGACGACACCGTGGCGGAAACTGGAAAGGTCGCGAGCGTGGCTGGTGGCGGAGAGCAACGTGGTTGCGGCGAGACGGTAGCAAGAGCGAAATTGACGCGCGTAGCGGCGCGGCGGCCGCGGATCCATGACGCGGTCGGCGAATATAGACGTACGGCCGGTCGGGTTCGTGCATTGGGCAACAGGTAACTCTGAAAGTAAAGCAAAGCGAGGGTACGGCGAAACGACCGCGAGAAACGCTGAACGTTGAAACAGGGACGGAATGAGAAGGAGCAAGATTAAGGGGGGCAGAGAAAAAGACGACGAACGAGTGCGACGGAGAGCGCGTCAAGAGGGAGGAAAGTAAGAGAGAGCGGTGGAGAAACAGAGAAAGCCGGACGTGCAGCAGGAGGACGAAGAAAAGAACGAAGAAGGAGAAACGGGGGACGAGAAAAAGAGGGAGCGGGAAGGGAGATAGCGAAAGAAAGAGGGAGAGAGAGGAAGAGAGAAGGACAGAGGGAGGCGGAGAGAGAGAGAGAGAGAGAGAGAGAGAAAAAGAGCGAGAAAGAGAGCGACGGAGGCGAGGTAGGATCGTAGAGGTAACATCGTAGAGGCTGGGACCTGATCCCAAAGGTAGGAGGACTTGGGTTGGCGAGGCCAGTCCATCGCGGGCCCTCCTCTCGACCGAACGCGCTTTACTTTCTGCCCGCTCGTTCAAATTCCCATGTGCACGCGGTCTTCCCGTCCGACTCCCCATGCCGGCTAACCCCTCGGACCTGCTGTTGGTACTCTCCTACCTTCCCTAGCCGCGGTGCTCTTCCCCGATGACTCTACTGTTGGCTGCTACTCCTGGTGCTGATAGTGGTGGTGGTGGTGGTGGAGGAGGTGGTGGTGGTGGTGGTGGTGGCGGTGGTGGTGGTGGT
>NIJG01000068.1:487688-501096 GCA_002201625.1 Euglossa dilemma
GTGGTGGTGGTTGTGGTGGTGGTGGTGGTGGTGGTGCTGGCGGTTGCGGTGGTGGTGGTGGTGCTTGTCACTCCGCGTGTCCGATGGTGGTGGTCGCCTTATGGTTACCTTGAACACCGGGTTGCACCGCGCACACCTTGCACAGTTACCCTCTGCTCCAGTTCCGCGCCGCAACTCGGGGCTATCGTTCGTCGCGATCACCGGATCGCGATTGAAACCGATCGAACCGCGTGTAACGCGCAGGGTTCACGGAACGATCAGAGTGACTTTAACGGACGTTTCGAGATCGGTAGGGTCGAACGAGTGGAAGCGCGGCGTTATCTCGGTCGTGAGGAATTGCTACGTAACGATCAGCGATCGCGTTCCCGGGTCTCGTAAGGAATCAAAGAGTGATCGGTTGGAAAAGGAAGATCCGGATCACGAGGACGTTTCGTTTCGAGCGATCCGCGATGACTAACGAGCTGTAAGATACGGCATCTCCGCGGAGGCAGAGCTGGATCTTGGAGATAGAAGGCGACAACCCTTACACCTGTCCCGTTCGAGTGTCCGGTCGGTGGACAGGGTAAATCGATCATGAAATTTTAATTGCAACGCCGATAATACGAGCAACGGGGGGGAGATCGGATGACACGCGTCTGCTCGGAGCGCGCAGCGTTCGCCAAGGCTGGCAGGTGAACGATGCTGTTAGTCGTCGATCGACCCTGACGCGGTGTATCGGATCGTCCGGTTCGCGAGGGCCGCGAAACGGGCTGCACGCTCTCCGAGACGCGGTTTAAGGTGTCCTCCCGTGTGGCATTCACCGTGTCGTGGAACCAGCTGGTAACGTTCGTCCAACCGCGGCATACAAATTTCCGTGGCTGAAATAAAGCGTTGCAGCCGCGCCGTGAACCGCGACGCTTTTTGCGGGCCAGCTATAAGTTGAAAAAAACTGACAAAAGGGAAGAATAAAGAGGCGGAGTGGGACAATAAGAACCGGTAGCACGGGAGGGGTACTCGTTGAAAAGGAATTCCTCTTCGTTAAGTTAGCCGAACAGAGGAGAGGAGCGTTCGTGGCCCGATGGAAAGAGAAAAAGAACGCGGCCAACCGAACGGACAAACCAACGTTTCCTTCTTCTTCTCCTTCCTCGTCTTCTTCGTCTCGTTCTTCTCTCCGAGCTCCTCATCGTCTTCTTCTCCGTGACCGCGTGTACGCGAAACGAACGATCGATCGATCACGCTCTCTCTCCCCGTGGTCCCGTGCGATCTCCACGGACTTTTAACGCGGCGATGATGAGCCGATCGATAAGTCGATGCCACGGAATCGTTAGCCGGACCAGGACAATAAGACGATATCTTCGCGTGAGCGATTCCACGGCAATAATACGTCGCGTGAGCTGGATATCTGCCATCGGCCAGTAAGCTCGGCTATAAAACGCTCTCGCGTCAATGATCACGCTGCTTGCCAGCCTTTTTAATTAGTCGTCGTTCGCTAATGATCCAGCAACCGCGTTGCCAGCGAATGTTAGACGTTGCGCGTTAGAAGAATCGAGTCGTTATCGCCAATTCGATACGAACCCTGAGCAACAGCCGAACATTGGATTTTCGTGGAATCCAAGTGAACGCCTCGTCATCGAAGTCGACGACTACGTGGACCGAGATCCGGAGTGAAAGCGAGAATCCAGAAGCGCGAAGAAGAGAGTCGTGGAAGAGGATAGAGGAGTCTCCCAGCGATTTCAGCGCGCGAACCGATGCTGGTATAGACACATCAACCGGTGGTGGACGCGTTGTTCGCGCTTAGTCACCGTTAAAGGGAACGACTCTCGAGTATTTGGCGATCGCAAACACTCTCGCCGGACCAGTTAAACGGCGCAAACACTTCGCACTGTCCAAATGTTGCACCCGCGGTTTAGCTGTTTCGCGCTGGTCCCTGGCGCGTTGCTCTCTTTCCGAAGCCACGAGAGGGAACACCGTGTACGCGGAGTTTAACGAGGCTCCCTCGCCGATGGAACGGGGATTGCAGCTCGAGCTGTTGCCGTTTGGCTAATAACGCGACTTTTATAGACGCTGGAATCCGAACAAACGATCACCGTCCGAGTGACGTAGGACTTTTGCAATTTTACAGCGTGTGGTGAACTTACAAAGTTTTGCAATTATAATCGACGGCAGAGTCGTTAGGAAATAGTCTGCGCGGAAGAAGGTTCGAGGAGTCATTTTTGAGGCGAATGAAAAACGAGTTTCTATGTATATGAAAGTAACTCTGCCGTGACACAGGATAGAACCGTGGGCTCTCCGGTCGATTAATCGCGCGGGAAATCGATGCTCGCGCCGATGAAAAATCCTGATTAGATTCTCCGACGCGTTTATTTGTTCGAGAGAAACGAGACTTTTTTCACGGGTATCGAGGAAAAGGACTAGAACCGGAGGTGGACGGTGCTTCGTGTTCGACCATGCAACAGTTTCGTGCGAGAAATCGTGCAATGCCGTGCGAGAGGACCGTGAAACGCGCGTCATCCCACTGAAACGACAAACATCCGACGAGCATCCGGTTGTCTGACTGCGGAAGCGTAAAACTCCGTCCCGTGTGCATCCGTTTTATGAATTCAATAAACAAGGGGATTGTGATGTAAGAGATGCGTTGTGGTGACATCGCGGCAACCGCGATAGCCCTTCTGATTCTTGGGCAGATCCAGGGACCACGGCAAACCAGGTAAGATACATTTATCGGCAACTCTATTTTTCAGCATTTTCAAATATCTTTCTCTTTTTTATTATTCCTTCATCTTTGATACATGCTTTGATACTTGGACTATAGTAGCGTAGCTAGAATTCCTGCTGTTCTTTATAATATTTTAAAAGTATTTTCAGCATTAACCCTCTGAATTTGTCGACAAACAAAATTTATTGGAATTGATTCCTATCGATCTACTAGCCTTTGAAGTACATTTAAACACTCGAAACAACGAGTTATTAGAAAAGAATCGAATTTAAGGGAAGAAAAAGGATAATTAATATAAAAATATAATAAATCGTGTTTTTACTAAAAACTATTATCCTCGGTGATTATTTTTCGATGAAAACTCCCAGATTAAAATCCCTGCAAACATCCTGTTATGTCATCGTTCGATTATCCGACCCAAGTACTTACTGATTACATACATGAACCACGGAAACCTCCTAAACTTTCCAAAACACCATTACCACCAGTCGACGAGTTTATTGGAACGTTTGCGTTTAATTGAAACAACCCTCTCCTAATTCTCACCCTTAAGATACCATCCGAGAGATCGCAAGTTTATCGCCAGGTCCGTGGTTCGTGTTACCCCAGGCCGGAGACGTAGGTACCCTCGTCTCGATGCTGGTCCAAGAAAACGGGGTCGACTGTTGCTTATAAAGTAGCTTTCCGTGTTGTCGGCTAACAATATTCACAAAGGCGTGTCCCCCTTTTCCACGCGAGAGAGGAGACAACGTGCCCGGACCACGGCGACGACGACGAGGACGGCGACGCGACGACGACAACGACGGCGACGTGAACGTGAACGACGACAGTAGGAAAAGAGAACGACCGCCGGCACGCAACGGGGCCCAGCGAAGCGAGGTGATCGCGTTTGGGCCCCGAAGGGATCCGGAACGACGAAGGACCACCTCGATCGAGATTCGGTTTCGTCGCAGAGACTCAATCGTTCGCACTTCACCGGTAGATCCAACCAGAGATAAGGGTAAACGACCTATCCTCGGAGGCTGTTGTAAAAATCCACCGGCTCCCAACGGGGGTACGCTCGATAAACCTTTCTTCTTCCTCCACCCTGGCCCCCCTTTCTTTTTCTCTTCACGTCGTCGACATTGACGAAGCGTGAAGGCTGGCCAGGGGGTTCCCAGTGAAATTTTATTGTTGTCTTCACCGATTCTGCTCTTCGTTGGAGGTGCACCCGGTGATTCCGAGATTTCGCGGCCTCTCCGTAAGCCTTCCACGTCGACGAAAAAGGAAAGAAGGCTTTCCACGACGGATTTCACCGTTGTTTCGCGTGATCCTGGCTTTTTTGTCCGAAGTCTTTTGTGAGACTTTCTTAAACGGATAGGAAGCGTGAAGGTAGGGCAAGAGAGGAACGTTTCGCGGCCTTCCTTCCTTTTTCCACTTTCCGAAGTTGTTTCGGGAGGACGGTTTATAATCCTGTTTCCGTTCAAGCGCGCGTTAAATGTGTTCCAGGTCGCGAGAAGTTGCTGGATCACTTGCAAAGACGAGACGAAGCGTCCGGTGCTCGGGCCCCGATCGATTAACTCGAAATCAATTTAGCAATCGCTTATAGGGGATTACGGATTTATGTACGCACCGGACACGGCAAATTCGCTGCTTATTACACCGCTTATTATAATCGCCCATTCTCTCTCGCGGCGGGAAGCACGGGCAGAGCACGAGGCTATCGCTGGAAGGAATTGCAAACGTTTCGCCGGGATTTCGCGGAAGTCAAGGTTAACCGGATTAAAGGCCAGTGTCGCATAAAAAATTTCTCTCGCGTCTGGAACGAAATCCCTTGTCCTTTTTCTTTTTGGCTGGCAGAAAAAAAGAAAGATAATAGTATACCTCGCACGAAGCGTGAAAAACGCATCGAGGCCAGGCAAAGGGTTGGATCCAGAGGCGAATGCAACGCGAGGCAGCCTGCCGAGGGCGCAGCATCGTGTCGACACGTGCTGCAGGCCCGTCACACCTTGTCAAACTTCCACGGCCGTGCAATGAAATTTGATGCACGGCCCAGTGTTCTTGCGTATGATAAATTCAGACAGCTCCTTGAAAATCGTGCAGTGAATTACGGTCTTCCCCGGGCGCATCCTTCTGACGTTTACACGTGTTCCTGGCACGGCCACCTGTGCGTATTAATTTTGCCGGCGTTTTCAAAGCGCAGCGCCTACGAGATCTACGCGTTTCCGGCAAACCTCGTCGGCCGGCCGTGTCGCGCGTCCGCCATTTTTTCGCCTGTAAATCTTTCCGGCTTCTGCGATTTTCTCGGCTCGGTACACGTTTACTCCCGTAAACGACTCGCCCGTGGAATTTTCACGGGATAACACTGCTCTCCCTGGTATACTTTGTATGTAGAACGTGTTTATTGCACGTGCGAGTTTTTAACGTCCATCGGAGAACCCGTAACGAGAATGAATTCCGAATAAATCATAACTTTTTATCATCGATCGGTATCGAAGGTGTAAAATTTTCGGAATAACTCTCGGTGCGGTTTTGCGGCTAAATGCGCGTAAATTCCCGTTCCGTGCATAAATTTCGACATTAAAGAAGGTAATTGGAGAAATGTCCGGCATCGCGTTTCGAGACGTTCAAAGTTGAATTTTCGTTTGTTAAAACGGGAATATCGATATAAGGTTTCGTGCAACCGATATCGCGTAAAAAAGAATCTTTTTGAAGAAATTCCTGATCCATAAATAGAGCCATCTTTTTATTTTATACACGTTTTCACTTGGTTTTTCGGGATCCTAACTAATTGCAATATCATTTTCGTCGACCGTAAGAGAGTTGAAGTTATCCTAGATTTTTTAATTAATAATTATTCCAAGCTCTTGGACGCGTATCTAGATATTCTCTTCCTTCGCGCACTTTCATATTTTCCACTTTCCATTGTTCCACGAAACCGGTACCAAGATTCCGCAAACTCTGTTAGCCAGCAAGCCAGCGCTTTATTTTTAAACCACTCATACCGAATTCACGGCGTTGCATCGACATACGTCGTCCGGAACAATGTACATTAAGATATGAAACTAATACGAAATTCCGCATACACTGCTTTCTCTCAGCCAAACTCCGTCTCGGTCTTTATCCCTTCGTCTTATCGTGGCAAACCGATTTCTCGCGTCCGAGGATTGCATGAATGCTCGATCGATACGTAACAAGCGGTTGTTCGCGAAGAAAAATCGTTTCGCGGGATCACAGGTGCCGATCGAAAAATCCTTTCGATCAACCGTGGTTGTTTAATCGGGTAGCAATAAGATCACGATAGAAATACCCGAGTTTGCCCGCGTTTTTCTCGAGCTCGTTGCACGAAACCGGCTTACAAAGTCGCAGATTACAGCTATTAAATTATCAAGGGAGATAATTATCATCGATCCTGACAGTCGACCGCCATGCCGATGAAATATCGTCCCAGTGATTTTGCGCTTACGTAAAGATATGCACGGGGGACCCGATCGTTCGCGTGCATCACGCTAATTAGCGAGGTGACTCGTCGATTTGCGATTTTTCGAATCACTGTTGCTCGAGTTTTAACCTCTGTCTCTCCATCGTTTCGTCGCGATTTTCTTTCGCGTGATGCTAGGTGAAAATTTATTTTTCAATAATTCGTTTAACGAGGATTCATATTCAAATATAATTTCTTTGAATTTATTATTTATTCCTTAATTACCTCGCTTTATTCGTTCTCAAATTTATCTACTTTCTATCCCCTAACTTTAGCAATCGTGTTACTAAAAATCTGTTTACCTAACCCCTAAGATTGACTTACTGCGAATAAATAAACTTGCAACGGGACCGTGCGCAATTTACGAAATTTAGTGCCTCGATTCGATGATTTAAAGCAACTATACCGAATATACCTCGTTTTATCGAGCCCCTTTATCGACTGCTTTTTCTTTTACGCTGATCACACGCGAGGAAAAATAAAAACCCTTAAGGAGCCTCGTCCCCGTTTTACCGACTGTTTTACGTAACCGGTCGCGGTCGAATTTAATTATTTCGCGGATGCCCCGGACGAGGTTCGCGAAACTTTACGAGCCCCCCGTTATTGACTTCCGCTCACCTCCTGTAACTCTCCGTCGACTAGCATCGTTCCGTCCTTCGAACTCGATTTTCTTCTTAGAGTTAGGCTGCTGCGTGGTTAGGTTCGTTTCCTCTGGCTGCAGTTACACGAGACGTCGAGACGTTATTCGGGCAGAAGTAGACGCATTTATTCCCGAACAAAAGGGGGCCCTTCGCCTCTTTTTCCTGTTTTCTGCTGCCCGGTGTCCGGTGTCTGGAAGGATAAAGGTTGAGATCTTAAAGAATTCTTAATCGAGAGCTGATCACCGGTGACCACCGTGGCAGTCAAGGTGTCAAACGGGATTAAAAATTTCGGCCTCGACTGTTAAATTTAATTAATTACCGAAAACGCGAAACGAATGTAAAACGGGACTTGTTTATCGAGAATATTCTTTAACGCTAACTCTGCACAGTCGATTCTTTATCACCGGAAGACATTTGTAATACTGTTTACTTTGATCCAACAGCTCGGAGTTATTACAAAATTTATGGAACACCATTACCGCGTGGGGTACGATAAATAAAAATTATTAACGCATGAATAAGAATACACGAAAGAATTGAAACGAAACGTTTTCGCGTCCGCAACGCAATCGTTGCCAATTGAATGAAGAGATTGATGAACGCGATCCGAGCATTGCAAAACTGCAACACGTGAAAGGGAGAATTGTTGGAATGTTACTTGTCTCTTTTTTTTTACACGCTCGAGTAATTATACTCGTATGGTACGATGAATGCGTTTGATGCATTCAGATAATATTTATGACGAGAATGTTGCACTTCGTTCCAGGCACTTCCATCATTTCCCGAGAATTTTCTAAGAATCATCAAATTTCTTAGCCTTCCTGATAAAAACCATGTTCTATATTTACAAGTTCGAAGAACCCTCTAGAGGTTTTTAAATTCTTCAAACTGCAATTTTTATCATTTTTACGGAATAGAATTACTCTTCGATGCGTAAATGGATATAATGCAATTGGTCTTCAGAGTTTACCACACAGGTTTTCGCTCGATCGACGGTTCATTATCTGACTTAGGCGACATCGATTTTCTCGAGAGTACTGATCATGTTGGTCCGCACGATGCCAATGGCGATGTCCACGTTAGCATCCACGGACATGCTCTAACAAGGTGTTACATGTGCTCGGAACGTGTCGCCGTATCCATCGATTCATCATCGATTGACACCTTCGATAGATCTCGATGGCGCGCGTGATACAAAAATAAACGACGAATTTTGTCCGCCATAATAGCTGCTTAACCGTATTGCTGTTTAATAATTAAACTTCGCCGTTTAACAAGCGACCTTCAGCATCGGGAACTGGTTTCTGGCTTTATAAAAGAATTCCTATCTTTATCCATAACTATATTTACTAAATTTCAATTACACATAAAATTACAGAATATTTCAATACACCTTCCTTCTAGAAAAGAAATGCAACAGAAATCTGAAGAGTCGTAATAAACACTCACCTAAATCCAGTAGCTTCGCCTTGCAAAATAATCGAAAAAAAGGAATACCTTTCGTGGTTCGCACTTTCAACTCTCGGGAAGAAAAAAAAGAAAAGTATTCTATAGAAATTAGTTCCGCACGAATTCACCTTCCATTCGTCACCCTCTATTTATCACAGTTCCATAATTTTATCACTCGATTCGGTCGATGCACGCGGTCCGTTCGCACCTTCGTCACTCGCCACATTCTGCACACCGATACCCGAAGCCATCGTTCTCCACAGACCTTCGAACACGAATTCGATCGTCCGACAGAAACCTCGCATTATACGCCTTCCGATCGATTACAGTTTACAAGCGAAAGGACACAAAGAGACGGTTTCCAGGCCGGCCGAGGAATTCCCCGTCGCATTCCTGGGACACAATGTCCGACGATTACGAGTGTTACAGCCAGCCGTAAACCCTTCGAATTAACGAGGGGCTCGGCTAAGAATTTTCGAAATAATAGCGCTGCCGTGCTCGCGGCGATCGATCATAATCCGCCGCGGTTCCGGGCGCCATTAATAAGCCTTCAAATTGACCGGAACGCGGGGTACTTAACCAAAACCGTGGATATCAATCTGAATTACGAATCTCGATCGGCGTTGTCCAGGAAAGGACGCCGGCGCGGGTGAGAAGTCGATGGAGGTTCGTGTTAAATTATTTACCGCCTGGATTATGGCTCTGCGCGTGCTATTTCAGCCTTTCCTTTTAATTTTCCCAACGAGCCAACTCTGTCAGAACGATAATTCTCCGATCTTACGATTTTCCTTGCGTTTTTACTCTTGGTAGCTTTGATTTATCACCGGGGCGAGAAATCAATTGCGAGAGCTCGAAAGATAGGATAATTTTTATTTTAAATTATGAGATTTTTAGTAGACGAACAATAGTATATAGTAAATAGAGTAATTCCAGGAATTTTTTAATTTTTTCTAATCGTATACGCAATACGAGAAACGAAGAATCGCTAAATGAAAAGATGAAATCGAGTGATTCCGCGTAAAAGATCGAAGTTGTTGGCGAGATTCTGGGACACTAAAAATCGTATAAATCCGTGAAGAAATATATGGACATAAAAACGAATAGGGGAATAATTCGGGAGAAATTTGGACAAGATTTCGTTGAAGGGCTATAACTTAGAATATGTGGTCAACGTAATTGATTTTACCGGGTCCATAAACAACTATTGGAAACGACCCTTTGGTTAATATTCTATCGAGAGCTTAACCCCTATAAGTATAATCCTCTTAGGCCTCTATTTAAAGTTTCAGCGAAGAGATTGAACGGCAATTCCAAGCAATTATCGAAATTAGTTTCAGCAAATTATGGGACCATAAAATATGAATGATTAGAAAGTATAGGAATATAACGTTGCCCTTCCTATTCCTTGGAAATTCCTTACGAAATCGTTCCTACCCTAATTTCAATACTAATCCATTTAATTTTCTCCATCGAATCTCCGTTCTTCTGTATACGTATGTGATAAAAATGTACGTAAAATTTACGCGATAAATCTAAATTTGTTTAAACCAAAGTTTCAAAGATATTTAACAAAAAGGATCTTGGAATCATTCTATGATTTCGATTCTTTCGTTTTACTTGCATCGGCCACGTAGCAAAATTTTTAACAATATCTTAACACGCGAATGCAACAACCGTGTTAAGCCTGTTGCGTGCATTTGAATGCACGCGACGAAACAACGTAACTCATTGCCACCCCCGTCTGCCATTGAGGCACGGGGTTCGTTTCCATGGAACGGATCGCAGTGGGACACGATTCGAACGAGAGGCATCGATGTCGTAGCGGGGCCCAGGCATTAAATTAAGTTCCGACGGTGTAAAGTAAGCCCGACTCGGCCCTCCTGCCGTGAAGAGTAGTAATACCATTCAGTGAGTTCGCTTCGGTAGTAGAGTTCGTGTCTTCATCGTCTATGGCAGCCGCTTGTCGGGCACCACTTTTGCCGGAAGAAAGCTACCGACCGGAAGGCCAGCACAGCCTTTGTGCTTTTCTTCCCTTTCAAGCTTCTTCGAACAATTCCTCGCTTTCATCTTCGATGTCCTCGTCCTTAATAGAATTCTCATTACCTATTCTGCGTTACTACTTTCTTCTAAGGCGGAAATTAAATATTTATACGCGTGTACGATTTACTTTTTAGCGACCTTAATAATTAATTTGAAACTTTGATTATGATTGAGTCTAGCTTCCTTTTTGGAATTGGGGAGATTATTGGGGAGATGTGATAATTTTCAATGTTTCATTTGAATATTTTATATTTTAATCTCTTACCGTTGAAGACACGTGTAATAGTCGTAGCAAGGTCGGTCATAAGGTGAGCCATTTCGTCCGAACGCGACGAAGAACAACACGAAACTGAGGTAGGAAGACATCGATGAGATTGAACCACGAGCTCGAGCTGTAATGTTTACATTGGGAGCTATCTACGTATAAACGACGATTCTTAATTTTGTTATATATTCTACGATATGTTAGGGGTTAATTCGACGATTTTAAATTCGACTCCCACATTTTCGTACTTCTATGATCGTATTCCCAGTTTTACTATTACTAGTTAGTTTATTACTCGGGGCTCTGTTCTCTTCTTTGGGAAATAATCGAAAGTATCGGAGCTTATCAGATTACTCTAGGTTCGCGAGCGTATTAAATAACATTAATGGAGACAACTCGCAAGGTGTGTTGGCAAACTCCTCTTGAACTCCTTGAACGACGTGAATTATTATGTTGGTTTCGCGTCCGGCACGGGAGAAGCTGCGTCGTTTTTCCGCGAAATAAACGCGGCGAACGCGTCACGCGACTTTTAATCATCGTTACATCCAATAAATTCGCAAGCTGATCAAGCTGCCCCCTTTTACGGCGTCCGGCGAGTTTTTCGCGTGAATCTTAATTAATCCCATTCGCGGCGATCGCATAAATATTAATTACACCGGCGTGAAAGTGCGATGGGTGAGTAATATCCGCTCGTACCCGCGCCGCCGGATTAATTTCTCGTTTTCCATCGAACGGTCAACGTGGAAACGGCCTGGCCGATCTCTCGGGCACTCTCGAACGCCGGGCCCGACCTGCCCGCAAAAGAACTTTCGCGTCATCCTTCACGAAAGCGGCGCGAATTTTCTCACAGGCTCCCGCGATAAGGATCGACGGGGGAATACACGTGCTAATTAAACGATTACCGGCTCTCTCGAATCGGAGTGTCCGGCGATATTTCCGAGATAAATGGCACGACCGAGAGCCGTCTCAAAGAAAGTCCTTTCAAAAGAAGCCACGGAACCGCTTGATTATTTTCGGGGCTGCGCCTTTGGTAATTTAATTTGATTCCGAAAGGAGGACTTTTTGGAAAGTTGCCGAACGTTGGAATTAATGGGTCGACCAAGGCTTGGTAAATTGAAAGTCTCATTCGAGGAATTGCAGGGGAGGATAGCAGTTTCGGGTAGGAGAAGATGGATCGAGGTTAGTTGGAATTGATTTGACGGATAGACCATGCTCGTCGGTTAGATGATCCTGAAATTTGTCGACGTTAAGTGTTAGGATACGCGAAGAAGTTATGAGATAATCCATTATTTCTATAACACTAGGTTTACGGAGTTTTTTTGTATACGGACACCAGTCAGATTTAGGGTAAAGAAAACCACATATTTTCTTTAAAAAACAAACGATGGGTTTAATTTAACAATCGCAATATTAACGGATTTAATATAAGTTAATTAAATCTGTTAATATCGTATGATTGAAGCAACCTATCCGTCAAATTGACCAGTTCTGTAAATCTAGTGTTAAATTTAAATACATTTCTTTTTCTTCAACCTAATATTTTTGTTCTTCTTTTATTTCTTTGAGACGTTAATCGAAATATTTCTATATATACAACCTTGACGAGACGAAGAGTAATTAACTTTGTAATCCTTCCGAATTGGCTACTTTGTTACATCTAACTCGTGAACGGCATTTTACATCTAAGCCTACATCATCGGCTAAGCAATTCACGGTAACCCTAAAAGTTGCGAATCATGGGGAAAATAAAAATCGCAGCCCATTGCCGGTGAAGAACAAAGCGGCCTCGTGACGGGTCCTTAAGCCCGATCCACACGAGCGGTAACTTACGCATCGTCTTCTTAACCATTTTTCGATATATCCTGTTATCTCGTTACTTTCTTCGAAAGTTACTGAAAAATTCTAGATAAATCGAGGAGTACAGCAAGAGACCCCGAAGAAGAAAATCGGATACGTGCGAGTTTTTAATTACTATCGACGAACGTCCGTTGATTCAATTAAAAAGATTTGCGTCCTAATCGTAACTGACAAACATAATTTTACCTGTCTGCGATATATTCCGGACCGAGTTAATCCTTTGACTACTGTCAAATAGATTTTTGACAGTAGATATTTTTTTAGATATTTTGTTATTAGATATTGGATATTAGATATTTATACTAATTCGGTTCAGAGAAATAAATAATATTGTTTTACTGTAGTGAAGTTCAGTTTTTTTTTATTATTGAAAGACGTTTTCACAAGAACCTATGCGTACCCAAAAGTTCGCCGTAAAGTTCGACGTAACTTAACCCTTTGCACTCCGTTGTCGCCGTTATAGCTCTAGAATTCTACTGAATTTATATAAAAAATTGTTTGATAAAATTCCCGAAGCACAAGATTACCATATGTTTACTGACAGATATTAGATTAAGGTATATAAATATACCTTTAGTAGAAGAACTAATGAAAACAAAATACCACTCTACTCTGGTATTATAAAAGCTAACAGGAAGGGTAAAAAATGATTGGAAGTTGATATTAACCCTTTGCACTTGAGAGGCGACTGTCAGTCACCATGAAATTTTAAAGACTCATATTAATTAATATATGAAACTTAAGATAATATAACAACATGCGAGATATCGAAATCCAATAATTTTACGTGTTTATTATTATTCGATTCTTATTTTTCTCAGTGGTAAATAAAGAATCGAATAATAATTAACACGTAAAATTATTTGATTTCGATATCTCACATGTTGTTACATTATCTTAAATTCTGTGTTATAGAACTCACGTTATTTTTTTCAGTGGTAAATAAAGAATCGAATAATATTTAACACGTAAAATTATTTGATTTCGATATCTCGCATGTT
>NIJG01000068.1:501465-518054 GCA_002201625.1 Euglossa dilemma
TTAACACGTAAAATTATTTGATTTCGATATCTCGCATGTTGTTACATTATCTTAAATTCTGTGTTATAGAACTGACGTTATTTTTTTCCAGTGGTAAATAAAGAATAGAATAATAATTAACACGTAAAATTATTTGATTTCGATATCACGCATGTTGTTAAATTATCTTAAATTTGGTATTATCAAACTGTCGTTATTTTTTTCAGTGGTAAATAAACGTGAGTTCTATACCGCAAACTTTATAAATTTCTACTATTCCATAACCAAAAGATCGTCGATTGCAAAGAGTTCAAAATTTGCTCGGAGAGCAAAGGGTTAATTTCTGGCGTGTGTCACCGATCGGTGGTTTATCAAAGTCTGTCGTAGTGAAGGAGTTAAGATCTCGTGGCGCTAGTGTGCACCAGCCCTAACCTCGCGGCGCATAGGTATACCGAATTCCGGCGTGGATGGTCGCGCCGCGCAGAAAAAGCGACTCGGCCACGGATCCGAGGGTATCCAAGGAACTGGAAGACGCCAGGCGGATCGTGTGGGGTGGAAGGTATGGAAAGGGGCGGCGGAGCACGCGATGCCTGGCCGTAGGAAGGGCAGAACGGGCGAAAAAAGCCTGGGCGAAGATCCAATTAAAATAACCAGTGGTCAGCGGACGTCGCCCGAAAGAAGTATAATGAGAGAGGAAAGAAAGACGGAGAAAGAAGAGGGTGAACGCGGAGCGTGGTGGGAGGAGGTGGAAAGACAAAGGGCGAAACGAAACGCGGTCGCGTTCGGAATAAAGGGAACCCCTTTTCCGTTGGCCGGCAGACAGAGACGGGGCACAAAGCGCCATTAAAATATCTCTAAGTGCCCGGAGAAACTGCTGCTGGCCGGCATGAAAGATGTCGGCCTAAGACCGCGGTCCTCGCGATTCAAATTGATTAAACGCGCAGGAGGAAGAAGAAGAAGAAGCGGCCGAGTAGCCGTGAGCCTTCGTCCTGAGCCTCGAGCTGGCTCTGAGCTGGCTCTGAGCTGCTCAGCTACCAGCCAGCTGAATTCCTCGCATCCCTTTCACGATGACGGCTCGTAAGATCGTTCCGGGGTGTCGTTTTTATTGGTTCGCTCGCTTGTTTGATGCTTCTCGTTGATAGTATCGCGCCGCTTCGGAATGGGGCCTGCTTTGAACTTTGTGCAGCTTGCGTGTCGAAGCGGAGTGTTTTAAAACGCGTTTTGCTCATTCTTTTCTCCGCATTTTCTTTTCCCGGCCATCGCGTTTCGGTAGCCCAATGCTCCCGGCTCTTCGGCATCTTTTGCTACCTTTTTGCTCCAGAAATTGCTATAATTCGCCGTTGTTATGTGCTTTCAGTTTAATGGCAAGACGAACGCGTCTTGGGTACGTACAATCACCGATAAACATTGCGAACGAAATCATTGGGGAATTTTTGCGAATATTTAAATTCTTTATATAAGAAAATATATATCTCGGATGATGAAGAAGAAGTCCGTAGTGAATTATAGTTCTTATTGTTAGTTACGGTGAGTAAAATTCTAGACGAAACGATTTCCTTTCATTTCGAGTCTTTGTTTAAGTAGAGATCTTGCAATTCCTCGCGCAAAGAACTTGGACGCAGAGAAACGACCCACTTAAGTTAAAATCATTCTCGATACGTATCGTCCATCTCGCGCATTCGATATTATTAGCCCGGTATCTCAACACCTCGATCGAAAGGAGAAATACCACGAGCGCGTGCACTAAAAAACCCATTAATGAAAGCCATCCTTTAAGCTTTTCAAATCAACCATAACACCCGACGCGTCAAAGCAAACTGGCTCTATATCTGCCGTCGCATCTCTCTGGCATCGCTGACTCTATCGGCAGGCGTCGTTCCTCTTCGAAGGATCCCTGAACACTCGGACGCAATAACTCGCGAATCGTCGTGGACGCGCGGATCGGTTAATAAAGACATAGATCATGATCGCGGCGAATGGCTGCGAATCGCGGCGAATCGCGACGTCTCGTTCGGCGACCATCACCGTCGGATACGCGCGAGAGATCGTAAATTGCTACAAGTTCCTGTCCACGCTTCTAACGGGCCCCGATCGGACCTGATGATCCGCGTTTAATCGCCTGGCGTCGATACGCTTTCGCGGCGACCTGTCCGTGGCCAGGGCTGGCAACCACGTTCCCGAAGAGTCGTTTGCCTTGAGACCACGAAGAATCGAAGTGTACTTCGAGAGCAGCAGCCTCGTGTAAATGTCTCTCGTGATCGAGGGTGCTTGTTAATTTTTCTTGTTACACCGTGTCGGTAATAATAATGATCAATGGATTTCGTTACGGGTTACGGAAATTGTTTGGATAATTATTTTCTGAAGTTTAGGTTGATTAACGCTGATTTTAACAGGGCTGAAGGCGTTTCGAAAATTTTATCCAACGTTTATTTCAACTATCGATCTTTGACGATCGTAGATCTATCGTAGTTTTTAGAAATTAGAAATTTCGAAATGGTACTAACGTGGTTCCTTTGTTATAGAATAAGAAATTTCTGAAAATTACCTCTTTCAGAGACATCTATATGCTTTATTAGAAACGTAACGAAAAGAAAACGGTGAAATAAAGTAAAAGAACGAAAATGGTAGTTAAACGCTTAGACTGAAGGTACGATGAAGAACAGGGGGACCAGTTATTTGCGCTAAATGATATTGAAATAATAGTGGATAACTACCAGATGATGATGCGCGGGACCATGAGGTCTTAATGAGATTGAAAAGTAAATGGTGTTATTTATAAGATCGGTTACGAAACGGTGTAATTTCGCGATCAGGCTAAAAGAGAAGCAAATATGAGTCGCGTAAAAACCGTTTAGCCGTGATTGCTAACCGCCATAGATAGAAGATGATTGCAGATAATTAAACGACGATCGCGAGCCGATTCTCAGCGGGAATGAGACGCGCGTAGATTGTAGCCCGTTTGCTTGAAATTGCTATGAAAAGAGAAGAAAAGCCGGGAAGTGGAAAAGACGTGGAAAGCGTACGTTGTGGAACAAAGTGTATATCGCGGAATCTATCGTCGAAGATCAAGGGCTTCGATTGTGTACCGATCGTGATTCTACGATAACGATTAACGAAGGAGAAAATAAACGGAGGATCGAGGTAAAACGAAGCCAGCTGGCTGATAACTTGATAGATGGCGCCTAAATGACGATGAAAACGATTCAATGGGAATGTTTCTTTAGCGAAATTAATTGTAACAAGCGTGTCGATTTTCCCGAGCATTTTAAGACAAGCTCGGATCAAATTGATTGATAAAACGAGGAAAAAATTTCCTCGCCGGGACGTAAGTGTTATTAAGCGTAATTTTACGATATGGCGACCGGTGTATACGCGTTTCAGTGAATTTGCAAGTGTTTTTTTCTTCCTCTCCCCTCTTAGCTGGCTCGATCGAGCAATATCACGACGAACGAAGAACGTTGAAATTGAACAGAATGGAAATTTGTTACGTTTATTATACGTATATACTCGTACATGATCGACGTTCCTCGGCTGGATCGCTTCAGTAGGCCGATGCCAGTTATATCTGTACTCGAAAATTGCTCAATTATCGATAACTATAAAATTAAGTTTATAGTGTCCACGGTGATCGAATTTGCGAAATAACATATCGAAGTCTCTAAATATTCGGAAAGTATACTACGTCGTTACGTAAACTCGGAAATGGCAGATTATTCGGAAAGTAGTAGCTTCGTGCTCCGTCTGTGCAGGTACCTTTCATAATGGTCTGCCTTTCGATGCTCGTATTTGCTTCTCGAACATCGACGAAATATACTGTAATTATAATGGGAACTAACTCGAAACGATCGCATAACTTTATTGGCCATGCCTTTACCGGAATACGAAGACAGTCGTCCAATTAAGCATCGGCAAAATTATTCCGCGCGATCACCGTGCGAGCAGTTTCAAAAAGGAATTCAAAAGACTTTCGAGGCAATTTTAGAGAGGAATTCCTGAAATAACGAAAAGAAATTTAAAAGATATCTCTACGAGTAGAATCCGTAGAATATCAAAAATTTCAGAAAAGTCTTTGAATGATTTACGGTTTAATGCTTGAAGTATTAAAAAATTGGACCAAAGGAATCTCTCTGTGATTCGTTACAAGATTTTCGATAAAAACAGTTTGCTCTTTGAACGAATTCCTTCTACTTCGAAAGAAGTAAAGCCAAGGAAAGGAAAGAACGAGGGATTTGGTTTCTTCGCGAAGGAGAAAAAGGTGTCAGCTGATGGGGAACCAGAGACGAATGAAGACAAAAGTCGCCTTAATATATTCAAGCGGTTATGGTCGCTGACGAGCTGCCTGCTTATCCCAATTACCATCCCCGTTGAAGAATACTCGCGCATCTAGATAATCACTATAATCTTCGCTCTCATTATAATTATCACCGTCTATTACGACAGATTTTGTTGCCCCGGCGAACGATCGGACGACCGTCGATGAAACGCGACCGCCTAATCGACCGCCAAACCTAATTATCCTCAATTCGTCGTAATTACGCGAAATGGCGATTGTGATTCTTTTCTCTTTCTTTTTCCCGTCTTACGACGCGAATCATCCAACGAAGAGACTTAAAGAGATTTAAACGTCTAAATAAAGAACCGAAAATATAAGCAAAGATTCTTCGAATAATTCGATAGCAAATTTAACGCTTCGAAATTGTTCTATCACTGATCTCTATGAGTTAGAATGCTCCAGAAACTACGAGTTAGAATGCTCGGAAAGAAAAATACATTTACAGTTGCTAAATTAATTACCACGTTACCTTGAACAACTCCGATCCATCGTTCCTCCAACGTCGACGTTCGAAAAGGAACTGCATACTCGCAGCCGAAGGGAACAAAGAAGCGGAAATTTGTCAGCAAGAGTAATCGGATGGTCACGGTTCTCTATCTATCCTCCACGATACCCTGTGAAAGTCCTTCTCGACCGTGTTACTTCTCGTTCAACGTCCACGTCCAGGGTTCCTGTTTTCCGGCGTCCTCGCCGGGCCCCGTGTATCCCGCTGTCGCACAGACTCACTCACACACGAGAAGCAGGTGAATGAGGGAAGCCGTTCAATAAATCTTCAGGCGCCAGGGTTGAAATTTTCGCCACCTCTCCTCTTGTCAGGACCATCCTACAAAGATATTTTCGGTATTACCTGCCCGGAGATCAGATCCTGAAGATACCTGGCTTAACGAGCTCTTCGTTCTACGAACCGACGCTTCTTCTATTCCTCCGTCATCTATAAAATAATGTTAATTTGTGGCCCGATATGTACACACCTCCAGTCGAATAACGAACGGGTCTGCCTCTATTCCTAAGCAACCGAATATTTTTCCCTCGCGTTTCGGTGAATTTCGGTTCATCGTGAATCAGGACGATTCTTCAGTGCTCTAAAAGATTCGTTTGAACCGATGTTCGGTCAATGACGAAATTTTTCGACCTTTGCCGAGTTACTGTCTAACGTTAACATCGGTTTCTCGAGTCAGTAAATTTTACAATATAGAAAATAATTAGTAACGATGAATTTCGAAAGAATATCGGAAAATTTCGTTTGAAAATTGGTAACGGAAGGTGAACGTGAAATATCCGAAGAGCGTAAGCTCTGAAATCGAGAACTTGTATAATTCTCTTACTGATTCAACCCTGGAGCTACTAAACCTGTCAGAAAGACACCTGATTCTTTATTTTTCGAATTAACGAAAATATATAGGCACTTTCGGTGGAATTATCGTTGGCTCTCATCAAGATAGGGCTATGGTGATGCACGCTTCTTCATTTTTATTACCCCGTCCCGAATTACGATCGTCCGTGTACATCATATTTAAAGACGCGTTACAAGTCGGTATTCCCAGCGTTAATAATTCGAGATAACGGGACGAGATAAATCGGAGAAATTACGAGTAGAGTCGAACTGTCTATTCGAGAGGGCCAGCCAGCCACAGCGCATTTCCACCGCGTGGTTTCCGAGTCCCGGTTTTATCACCGGCCGGTCCTCGCCGCTTGCGTAACACGCTCCAAAATTGCTCGCTTACATAAGACGGTCGAAAAGAGCGGAGCAAGAAAGCTGTATCTCCGGCGGGGACTGAAATCATAACTCTGATATTATCGAGAAACGCCAGTGCACCGAGTGACACGCAATCTGCTCCTCTAAACCGGCGTGAAATAAACTTGCACGATAGATAAAACCTACCTTCTTAACATCCTGTCTCGCGCGTATCCTCTGTTCCGCGCAGGATCTATCGGGGCTACCAAGGAAAAATTATCGACCACTTAATTTCGCAGACGATAGGCGGCCGATAGGCGGTCCGCACGGTGTTATCAGAGTAATTAGTGACACCTGTACTATCTGCGCTGGCGAGTCGGCCACCGATAGCGACGCAACGAAACGCTGAAAGTTCGCCCACGAGGATCCTTTCAGCGACGAGGATCTCTGGTCCACGGCGTTCCGTTTCTCCGGCCCGAGATATCGAAAACTCCCCGACGATAGCGTTTAATTACGCTTAATGACAACACTGGCTAGTGGCGCGAATAGCGGATAAACGCGTGTCGCGAGCTGGGAGGCGCGACCGATGATTTACGAGGCCGATAATTCCATCGTTAAGCGCCGAAAGAAGCCGAGACCGGAGCGAATCGGGTGTTCCGCGACGAGGCGTTGCCTTTTTTTTATAGCAGCTTTTTAGATCGGGCTTCGGGTGCTTTCGGAGATCGTGGCTGGCAGGCGAGGATTGAGTTATCGGGTCTGCGCTGCTGACGGGATTAAAGCGGATTCGGTGACCCGGCAGGCGACGAAGGCGGCCAGCAGGCAGCCACCAAGATGGCGGGGTTAATTGGACCAGGCAGGAGCAGGGGGTCCAGCGAATACGCTAAGTTTGACGAGTGGTTCTACTGGCCACTGGAATTATTCCCGGCAGATTTCGGATTTCCAGTGAAGAACCAAGGCCCGTATTTGTCGGGCGCGAGTTCTCCATAGTTTGCCGCGAGGTTTTCGATCTAACGAGGCATCGAACGAAGATATCGGAGTCTAAAATTTCTGATGAAATTCGGCGTGGAATTTTCTGCGTGCAGGAAGATCGAGGATCTTGGCAACGCGTTGAATGAAAATATTAAATCTTCGGTGTTATCACGTGCACATAAAAGGGTTCAAGAAGCTGGCAAGGTGTTGAATAAAGATATCGAATCTCCTGATTTATTATGTACGTACCTATGAAGATACCGAGTTTGGACTCATGGTATATACCTACGTCGAAAGACTGAAGAATTTGGCGAGATGCTGAGCGACGATATTAAATCTTTCCTATTAAATCCGAAAAGGATTTTGAAATTTAACGACTCGAGTTAAAGAGGAATTATATAAAAATACTAATTTTCTACGAATTCATTATCCCAAGAAGATTCTGAAGAATATTCTTATTACTTCCTGCCTCTGAGATGCTCAGACAGCTCCGATCATCGTGTATCGCTATAGTAACGTATAAGTAGCTACCAAATGTCGAAAAAACACGTGCACGTGGTTGTGGACGAGTCCATTAGTTTCCAAAAAGTTACGGAGAGTCGGAGAATTATCTGCTCGGATGGATCGACCGATACATCGGACTCTTGACCTCTCCTACGCGGCCCAGCTGCAGTTTCTTCTATTTATCCACCTCTGACCGGTTCGTTCCCGTTCCCTCGCTCTTGTTCAACCTCTCTCGCACGTTTTCCCGGCGCACGGCTCCGGCATTGTCCGGTAAAACCGTATTTTCGGCCTCTGCTACAGGACTTTAACGAGCTGATCGCTATCAGGACGCACCGAGTTATTCGCATGAGTCATTTCTGCGGAACAGCACCGACTGTCCTTCTGCGCCCTGTTCTCCAACCTTGCGCGAATTAATAACCAACGCGACGCCGGATTCCGCGTGCGGCGATTAATTTTCCGTCACACGCCGCGGAGATGGCCGCAGCGTTTTCTTAAGCAGCGCCTCGCGTGACGGGAACCGCGAGTTTTGGATCCTTCGAGCAGGATCAGAGCCTAACATACATCTAACGATGGTTCTAGGGTTGTTTTCGAGGTGCGTAATGGATTGACGATGAAATCTGCTTCGACGTTTCGCGCTTTCCTAATTCCGAAGACACGATTCTCGGTAAAAGATTTCGAGTCAGTAACCCTGGGATCCATATGGAATGAAATTTCGAGAAAAGAGCCAAAACGCGATGCAGAGATACACGCGAGTACGATGTCTCGCAAGGACCAGCTCTCTCGAGGAGTAATATCCCGGAGAGAAGAAGCGGAGTGGCTGGGTGCAGCAGTCCAAAAGCCCGTGGCACACCGTGCATCTTTAATAATCCTAATCTCTGTTAGACCGACTTAAAATGCAGGCTACGTTTCTGCCGAAAAAACATTCCGCGGCCCCGCGACGTGTATGCGCTTCTTCGCTCGCGAAAAGATATACCTAATTCCAAGAAGACCATCTTCTCCGAACCACTCTCCGTCTTCCTCCGAGACTCACCCTAATTACGCGGTGAAGAAAAAAAAAAGCAGGAATAATATCCCCGATTCGCCTGGACGAGCTTAGCCTCGGAACCGCGTGCATTCGACGAACGAAATCAGGAAGCGAATCCACGAATCAAGCGGACCACCAATTTCCTATCATCCTTTGGCCGATTCTCGTTGGCTCGCGCGGCGGTGAGACACGGGCAGAGGAGAGCCGGCGAAGTCCTCTATAAAAATGCAAATTTTATACATGTCGTTCGAACGGCGATCAATGAGAGCCATGAATCCAGCGCTAAACGCTCGATTACATCGGAATACACAGAAAGCCGGCCGAGTGTATAAATCCGGAGCCGTGGTCGTCGAGTACGTACGTTAAGCGTAATTTATTCCATATATGATATACACACCGCCACGCACCTCGGCGGACCGAGGCTGCACGCTTCTCGCCGACCTGCCTCTCTCACCCGCACCCTCTGTCCGGCCCATTCCGCTCCCTTTGATACCAGCGTGTCCGCACGCGGGCCACAGGCCGCGATCTTCTGGGCCTTCTCGCGAACGCGTGTAATGCGACGTTGCGACGGGATTTATGGGAATATTTATGCGTATTTATAGGGCGTGGAGTCGTCGATGTCCGCGACGTGGGTACACGGCCATGGCCCGCCGCGCGGACCCGGATCGACCCGGCCCTCTATCCGGCCCGAATTTATGCCGCGCCACGAATAGTTCCGTGTTCCACGCGGCCGATCTTCTCACGCCTCGCGCCACCCGGACACGGCCACCACCGTGGTACACGTGTTCGCGTGTCCGAGTCACCGGGTAGCCCGGTTTCCTCCGCTTTCTCACCGGTCGTCTCCTCCGAGGATTAGGCCGCCTCTCGGGCCACCTTGGCGATTGATCGCGGTTGATCACGGGTCGTGGGATGGAAGAAGGTTTGGGAAGAAGGTCTCGGGTACCCGTGGATCGGCACGTCCACGTTTCCACGATTTATAGCCGTTTCGGTTCGTAGTCTTGGTCCGCTGGGCTGGACCGAGGGAGTGTACGCGGTTTGGATCAAGGAGGAGTTTCGTTCTAACTCGTCGACGAGAAGAACGAAGCAAGTTCGAGATTGAGAAGAGAGAGACTCGCAGATCGGTTAAACGATCGAAGCTTAAAAATCACAGGCGTCTCCTCGTGTCCAGTTCGGAGCTTTCACTTTCTCCGGTGATCTCTCGGCTCGCCCACGCGCGATGGTCCAAAGATGATAAAGGACAGCCACGAATCCACGGGCAATTCGAATCGGCATAATTCAGACCTGGTGCAACGTCTCCGCGGCGATCGGGGAACTTTGATTTAAGCGGTTCGTTAAAATCGCGCCTTTCCTCGTGCTCTGTGCACCGGTTACGCTCGTACGAGGACTCGTGCTACCGTGTTTTATCCGCTGTCCCACATATTATGTCGCTGCCGCATTCGTCATCGGGCCAATCTTAATAAATAATCGGTATATTATCGAGCCGGGACGGAGTTTCGTGCGCCACGAGATTCGTGGAACCCGCGAGGATAAATCTGGCCCTACCGTGCACGTCCGGGGTACACGGCTTGCTTGAGACGTCGACGGTGTTCCTGTCAGAGGATAATAATAGCCGGCTATCCGTTAATCCGTCAGGTAACAGTCTGTCCCGAGTCTCGTTCGAGGGAGCCAGTAGTTGCAGGCTCTTCTACGTGTCACGCGACACAGACTCGGTCTAGGTTCGCGTAGATAATGCGTTTGGGTGGAGAGTGTTTGATAATTCGAAACGGACTAAGCCTAGCTTTAGCTCGCGTAGCTTCAGATTTGCTATTACGGTACATCTGGGTAGAGAGATGGCGCGAAATAGATTTAGCCTAGGTTCAGTTGTGTCATTGCTACTATCGCGCATTTGCGTGGATAGAGGTCAGGGGTTGGTTCGCGGAAGTTGGCCGATAGATTTGATTAATTATCCAGGTTCACCTGGTTTCATGTGTGTCACTGCTAGTACCTCTGAATGGGCTGATGTTAAGAACGTGTTCATGGCAGTTGGCTGATAAATTTGATTAATCGTAGAGCGAAGTGTACGGAAAGGGTCTACCCTAAACACGCGTGTATTCGGACGTGTTGTTTATTTGGTCGAGTTGGTAAGCGTTAAGGGTGAGTTTACGATAATTGACCGGTGAGATTGATTAATTAGACGAAGCGTATGGCGAGGTATTGTGGAGAAATGATAAGATGCTTAGCTGGACAGGTAACAGGGGCAGATACAAGAGACGCGCTCTGCTCGCCCGCCTGGCTCCACCTTTTGCGGCGTATGCTAATGTAATAATAAGACACGTGCTGCTCTTTTTATTATACGTTAAATTAATATCGATCTTGCGTCGATAATCTATCGCGCTATCTCGCTCGATCTTCTCGTTCCTATACGATCACGTTTGTACACGCGACACTGTTGCTCGATAACGAAGCTACGCGTATCCCGTCTCTGAAATGATATCAAACCTTGTATATTTTGCACGATAGATAAAGGAGCCTTCGAATAGTGGAATTATTGGGAAAAACGCGAAGCGCAAAGTGAAATTCGAGACGGTGTCTTATCGCCGGTCGATCGTGGTCAGGCAATTTTTGCTCGCGATTAATTACGATGTGGGTTTTGGAGAAGTGGGTTTGAATACGGATTCCGCGAGAGATAAAAAGACAGGAGCGTGCATAGAATCGGGATTCTAAGTGGCTCCTTGCACGCTTAACGTCCAGTGTCGATTACTCTTTCCCCTTCCTCCATTAAAGCTCGTCGAATCCCACGGGCTGCCATAAGGCAGCGATATCCACTCTCGAAGATCTTGCTAGGAGTATTTTATACGACGATAAATAGGCCGCGTGCGAAAAAGTAGATATTACATTCTGTCGAGCGTGTTAAGCTCCGACTGCACGCTTGTTTCCCTTTTCTTGGCCGCAACATTTGCCAACAACGGGCTACACAGTTCCCATACGGCCGGCCACTTACGTCCCATAATGTTCCGAGTTAATAGTCAGATCAGTCGCGATAAATTCGCATTAACTTCTTTTCTTCCCCCCGGCATTATCCACGTGCCCTTACCTCCGATGATAAACCTAAGTTATTACGCCTCGGACGTAACGTTGATTCATGCCGATTAGCTCCGTAAAAATCCGCCCGACTAACGCAATAGGCTGTAAACTGTCAGTTAATCCGTCGATGGCCGCCAAATCACGGCTTCTGACAATGTTCGAGGAAGTCGCGGGTCCCGATTCGCCAGATGAAGAGAGCGATTGAATTTTCGCGAAAGTTTAGAGGATAACGGAGAGCTCGTTTCATTTTATCGTCATCGTAACTCGGCTTCGGACTTGCTTCACGATTTTTTCTCAGTTTCAAGCAGAGAACAAACTTGTAACTGTCTTACGGTATATTTTGTGACGTTTTATCGCCTATGGCTCTTCCCTCGTTCTTTGTTAATTGAAATTAAAAAAACCCAATTTGAACGGGGGTTTTCCCGTGCAAACCCGGAAATGGGTACCGAGAAAGCAATTACGCCGAAATCCGAGGCTATCGCGAAGGAACGAGTGACTGGAAGCATAAACTTATAGCATGGAGATCGACGCGATCGATCGTTCGGATAGCCAAAGCCTATGCTCGTTAGGCCGAGCACGCAAACGGCGCGTCGAAGATAAACTCATCGACTGGCGCGCCGTCGAATATCCTTAAATTATCGCGTCCCGCGGAAACGTTCGGCCTGGTGGCGGCGGACCGCGCAATTTCCATTATGCAAATGAAAATACCGGCGAACGTCGGCGCGAGGTTCGGCCGATCTTCGGCGATGATCAACATCGTGGGTGGCCGCCGGCTGATCCACCGGTAGCCGAGGAGTCCAAGCTACCAAGCTACCTCTTTCCCTTCCTTTCCCGCTCCTTCGTCCTTCTGCGATCCTCGTCTCGCCTCGTCTCGCCTCGTCCCGTCTTCTAGCCTCGTCTTCCCGCCGCTGCTTCAGCCTCCTCCCGCGCCGCGATCGCCATCCGCTCGGTTCGCCACGGCTGACAGACCAACGAACGCAACGTACGTGGACCAACAGACAAGCGGCCTGCCTACGTGCGTGTAATTATCCTGTCAATGCGTCGGATTTTCAAGCCTCTTGTCGTCCTCGCGCGATACGCCCCGCTTCGATTGAGAAATCTCTGCTCTGTCGACGGTGCCGTGCCGCGCCGCGGCCGCGTAGCACGCGATCCGCGCGGAACCGGCCACGGAAATATGCAAATCGGGCCTCGATTTCGTGACGTCCCCCGCGTTTCATCCGCGTCTCATCCGCTTCGCCACCTCCACGGCCGGGCTCATTACGTTTTCTCCAATTAATTCTTCTCCAACGGACGGGTATACTCGGGCTATCCGCACGCGGTGTGGGACGCGCGCGTGTTTTATCTTCCTCATCTTCCTTTTTTTCTATCCTTGCGCCGATTCTTTCTTTCTTCCTTCCTCCTTTCGCGCCAGCGTTCGCGTTCTCTTGTTGCCAGGCCAGCCGGAGACGGGATTATTTTCGGTCGGGTGAAAGAGAGTAATCGCGAGAGTAATCGCGAGAGTAATCGCGAGAACGATTATGAGCGACGAGAGGACAAGGAGGGGAGGGATGTCTCATCGGTCTCGAGGACTCTCCACGCGCGTAATCACGTTGCGCAATTATCTCCACGGACGTGACGCAAGGTGTGCGCGCCTCTTTACTCCGACTGCCGAGAAGTGATTGTTTTTCGCGGAAAAATTCACCCCACTCGCGTCAGTCCTTTTCTTCGTCACGATTTTCACGCAGGATAGATTTACAATTACGTTTACGAAGCGGTTTTACCTGTATCCTTCGTTGTCTCTGACGAAAACGAAATCGAGCATATTTCAATTCGCTTCGAGAAGAGAGAAGCAATATCGAAACACTCGAGTTGAGATTCGTACCTGGTGCGAAACACGAACGTATTCACTCCCTGTGGGAAATTAATTCTCTCGACTCTACCTTTGGTTATATTCAATTATACCTTTCGAAGGCGTAATCGGAAAATAGCAATTAACTTATCAAGAAGACAAATCGCCGGCTGAGCCCGTCACCTTTTATTGCGGCTCATCGAGAAAAACGATTGCGACTTTCACGAAGCCTCGGTTACCCAACCACCGCCAGTCATACGTCACCGATATTCAACGTAATCCCGTTACTCAACGTGCCCCCCTCGAAGCTCGTGCCCGTTGGCCCTAGGTACTAAACGAGCGCATAGTCGCCATGGTGTTCCACGATGGGACATGATCGATCGATCGAGATCGACCGGCAGGCTTGTAACTTATCTTGTTTGCACGTCGCCGTCGCTCGTAATTATCCTGACCCGGCGTTCGTTCTTTAATAGAAATTTCCTCTCGAACGAGCGTGACGGTCGTTTTGTTGCCGCGATGACGAGACGTTAAAGCGTCGCGACCGCGGACGCTCGATCGCGTGCGAGGAACGCAGCGAAACATCAACGCGCGACTTGTTAACATTATGTTCTCTGCCTTCCACCGGTACATGAGGCAACGAATGACGAATGATCATCGTCTGCCATGCGCCGCGAGAGACGTCTTTTCCGCTCGAGCCGCGGACACGCGGCCGGGAGAGGCGCGAGACGCGCAGGGCTAACGAGAGATTTGGTAATAGCTCGTGAGGCAACTGCACAGAGGGAAAGTGGAAAAGTCACGGCGAGACGTCGAACGTGTTAATATCGTTTGCAAGACTCGCGGGGTTTCCCGTGTAATCCCCTTCGACTTCTGCAGAAGCGTATGCATAATAGATCGGGCGCGAGAAGACGGATAGCGCCGCGGTTAGAAGCCGCGAAGATGAGACTGTCGCTCGAGACGCTCGAAGACAGGCTAATAGGTCTTAGTTTTCCCAACGTCTTCATTAGACCTGCTGGAACGAGATCGTTAATCGCCGAGGAGAGAGGTAATTGACGAATCGTGACTAAGTCGAGAAGGAATTGGACCAATGCAATGATGTAAGCCTCCCTGATGCAGTGGAAGGAATCAGAAATTACTCTCCTTTTTATATCTACTAACCTTACTTATCCTAAAATTTCCCAATGCACCGATTTGGAAGTTAACACGTTGACTGCCAGACGCATTTTCGGTGGTTTGACCAAGACGCCAACTTTTCGTTATGCGATTTATATTATGCTGAAATATTATTTGCAGTAGATAAAATGAGTTATAAAATCATGCTTGAAGCAGTTTTCGTGGCGGAGTTACCAGTGACCCCGTGGCGCTGGAATGCAAATAATTGTAACTATTGTCATTTGTTTAAATTATATATATTTCCATCTGGTCGCGCCGGTCACCGGTGGCCCCCACGACAGCCAACGTGTTAATTAGGCTGCCAGTGGTTATAAAGGACGCGAGAAAATAAGAAAATCGTATCTAAAATGGTGCGAAAAACACGTTTGAGCGATTGAGGGAAAAATGGAGGAGATCTCCTAAGGCTACTCTCGCACCTAACAATACAATTGCAACACGCGATCGATGCTTTCACTCGCTACACACGGGTGAGACAAAAAGTCCCTTCGCCTCTCGACTTTCTCTCGTGCCTGTGCCCCGGAATGATAAATGCGATAATAATTTTGTTTGGAATCAATAGGAATGGAAGTTTATCGATGGAATAAGGGGCACGAGGCAGAAGGAATGGCGTAATGACTATTTATCTTGCTGCAGCTTTTGAAGACGATTAGAGACGCCATAAATCTGCATGTGCGTGTTGGCACAATCATCGTGCTATCCTGAATCGGTTTCACTCGTATGAAACATTATTCTCGAGCGTGACCAGACCGGTAATACCTCGCGGGTACTAATCCGTAGCCAAGGCGCAACGTGCATCTGAACCGATGCTGTTCACGTGTCACACATCTCGCGCAACTTTGCTTCCTTTCACGATATCGCTAAAACGTAAAGCCTAACTCGTTCTGGCAACCGGCGATACACGCGAGATAATGCTAACCTCGACGGTGAGATCGGTATTTGCATATTATCGACGCGGCCTGGCCGATTCGCGAATCCGCGGACTGTCTAAATCAAACCGCTTTTTATTACCGTCTCGCTGTCATTAATACCGCGGCAAACTTCCGTATAATTTCGACCGGCCGTTCGAAATATATCTCCAGCAAGTTTCCTGCAGCACGAGATTAATAACGATACTTTAATCGAATACGACCGCGCGGTCTCAAAAATATCGCTTACATTATTCGTGTCGTACAAAGAACATCTCGCGTAAAGCGACTTCCCGTGACGCGACTTCTTACAACGCGTAACGTATTAACCGCATTATCCGGCAGTCCACTGTACCACTACCACGACCTCGCATAAACTACGCATAAACTGGTTTAAATCCAAGATCCAACTTGACACTTCCAACAGCACCCATACCTGGACACACTCGCCAGCAGACTACTCCTGACCACCCGTCTCTCGATTCTCGTTCTTATCATCGGAACGTTCTGCTGCGTTATCAAAATCCACGAAAAAGAAATCTACCAAACTCTCCTGGTATTTAATCATCGACAATCAACCTCGATCGACATCCACGAAAAGTCACGAACCTAGCCTTGGTTCTCGTCTCTATGCAACCCAGTTGCGATCAGTCGGCGGACATAATTCACAAGCGATATAAATCAGCCTAACTCTCGAGCCAACATCGAAACGAACCATGAACGAGTCTCGGCGAACAGCAGACCTCCGGTTGCCTCGTGGCGAATCGGGCCAGGCAGAAACGATATTCTCGATCGTCTCGTCATCGGGATGGCTTGGCTGGCGGGCAGACACCGAGCCAGACAGACCGCGAAATCGTCCCATTCAGCCGTTTAATCGACGAAACGATGCCGTGAAGGCGATGTTCTTTTCCCGGCCGCATAAGCACAGGCGCCTCTCGCGTTAATACCAGGGGGACGGGACAGGGAACCGGTACTTTAATGCGCGTCTATGATATGATAATGCGCGGCAAGCCGGCAAGGATTATGCATGTAGGTTCATGTATGATAATTTGGCGAGACAAAGCCGCATTGTCGGGGCATAAATTGAATCGCTGCCCTCCCTCTCTCCCGATGCCACCCACCCACCCACCCACCCCCAC
>NIJG01000068.1:519140-539577 GCA_002201625.1 Euglossa dilemma
TGTGGATTGTCAAAGATTTGAGAACTCCAGTTTTTCAGAATTTCTCTAAATTAAAGATATTCTTACTCGTTCAAAGTATAGGAGAATGAACATATTTCAAAATATTAGTCTTGAGGTAACGTTATTACGCTACCGTGTATATGTAATTCGTTACGTTTGCTAGTCGACAAAACTAGGTCTCGAACCGATTCCCCTTCGAACGCGGCGTTTTTACAAACTGCCGAAGAGCTGGCCGGGGAAAGTAATGTATTCACGTGAAATCCGTGTCTAATTTCGCATAAGGCCCATGAATCACTGGCGATGTTCCGCGAGACCCTCTTCAAAGACCCCGTGTCCCAAAGCGTCCGAAACGCATCCGATCCGCGTTTTCTTCTGGGCCCCTATTTATACACTGCTTCGATAGGCTGAACCGAGCAGAAGTTGCACGGCCTGCTCGCGTTCTATGGGGATCGATAAATCACCGACGCGCCGCTTCTTTTCCCGTGTATAAATTTTTTCCCGGCCGCGATCTCGCTTTCTGTCGATCGAGTAAATTCGATTTCGCGGTACAGATAAACGACCCTGAATACGCATAAAAGGAACTAACGATCACGCGGATCGGGTATGGTCGTAATATTTTTATAATCGGTATCCAATGTCACCGACCTAATCTTAAATATGGATGGTTGTGTTCTTTTTTATATACCTTAGTAATTTTACTATATCTTGACTTGATTTCTTCAGCCATTTCCAGAGAAAACCTCAAGGAAACACATTTCTTAAAAAGTTATGTTGAAATAAGTTATTATTCTATTTTTGTATTACTATTCTTAATCACAAATAAACTTCAATGTCCCCTGAGAGGGAACAACGAAGTACAAAGGATTAAATAATATAAAATGAAAAATCTTCGACGCTGTTAATAACTCTAAAAATGCCTAGTTATTTGAAATACTTTGTTTCTCTAAAATTTATAATACCGGATTATAGCATTGTCTTTTGTTCGTGTGTAATTACCACGAGGATAGAAACGCTTTTAACGAGATTAACGTTGACTTTTATTGACAGACCAGTTCATTACCATCGCGCCATTAGAATTGCTGTTCATTACAGATTAGTAAATCTATTATTGGTGGGAACGGCGTGAATTAGCCGTCGTTAGTTACCTCGAGCGTTAATTACCACTAGGAATAGACGGCCGCGGTCCTAGAACACCTATGGCAGACACCCCGAGGAGGAACTTTCCAAAGTATCGTAATTTACAGGTCGGCCGAAGCGTGACGCCGCGGCGTCCGGGGGCGTGGCAGGCGTTATTGTGCCCGCGCGATTTCCGACGTAAATTTCCAAACCCGTTCCCGTGCTAATCCACGAAATTATATTTCAGCCGGGCCGGGCCACTCCGTGACAAAGCTCGTCTCGTATTTTTGCCGATTAGCCCTCTTTCGCTCGGTTGATGCTAAGTTATGAATTTCCGGCGAACGCTCGCGACGCCTCGCGCTCCAGACGCGAGTGGGAGCGTCGTAAGTCTTTCGTAGATTTCTCTATTCCGGCCGATCCACCTTTTCTCCGTGATTAGCCATCGGATTTAGGGGACTCGTGGGCGGACCCGACGATTCGCTTTAATAATCGTCACAGCCCGCTTCCTAAATCCTCGTCGAGTTCGCCATGTTTTGAAATCGCGAGGTTCCGGAAGAAAGCAAGATTTTCGGCAATTTTCGATAATCCGTATCGAGCTGTTTAAATACAGCGTGTATTTAAACGTTGTGGATAATATGACGCGGATAATAACGGTAATTAAAGAGGTACGAAGAAAATAAACGTGTGCGTGTAATTACGTTCGGTCTTGATAAAAGTCTGCGGTAATTTTATTACGAGCACGTTTCGGTAATGATAAAAATTTAATAGGCCAGCGTTGACAGCGATCTTCGAGCTTGATCTTAACCTCCTACTGGATGAATTATATATGTAGCGGAAAATTGATGCAGCCTTTCTGCAGGAAAAACGCAGCGACAATGAAAAACTTGATATATATGTTAATACGAGATATTGTAGCTAAACGTAGCTATTCGTATCATTATCGAAAGAGGAAATTACAATGTGGTAAAATTGAAGGTCCGTGGCTAATTCGAGCAGGAAATTAATTTCCTGCACCGAGTAATTTATACATTATTACCTGGATCGAAGTTCCCGGTTAATTGAAACTTAAGGCTCGAAATTACTAATCCCGACGGTCTTCGACGACGCGTCAACCTCGCGTGATACATCATAAATATCCCAAGATCGGACGCCGTCGTGTATCCTTCCATCTTCGTTCGATCGATCTACAAGCACAGCTGCCCGATACGGAGAGCAAACCGCAAGAGAGATCGGACGAGATCTCGAGCACCGGTAAGGATCGCGATGGTCCGCGAGCAAAACGCTGCGACGAAGAGGAAAAAGTCGAGCGAAAGAAAAAGGAGGAAAGTAAAAAGATAATAATAACAAATGAACAAATATTCAAAGAGAGAGAGAGAAAGGGAGAAAAAGAGAATTAGACTTTCAAATACGTGCCTGTTCAGCGTGGACCACCTTCGTACGTTCGCATAATCGCGGTCAGGCCGCAAAAAGCGAGCAGAGAACCGCGGCCCGCGGCGGATGACGAATGTCCCGATGACCGGCCGCTGCCGAAAAATTAGCATAATTCCCGTGTTAACATTTAACCCGGTCGACCCCGAAATTTCGAAATTGGACGAGCTCCACGTGCGTGGGAATCCGTGGCCAGCGTTCCATGCGGGATGAAGGATACCCCCTCGCGATGCTCAGATAATATCGCGAATTTATGCGAACCGCTTCCTTTCCATGGGACCAGTTACGGTCCACGTTCCTTCGAGGAACGTCAGCTTCACCTGTTCCAAGCTTTCCACCTCCTTCGGCCAAACCCCGGACGCGCCTCCTCCGCAGAGATGTGTTTTATCGTTTTCACCGGCTCCGCTCTTCCGCTTCTCTTTTTTCCCGCAGCTTTGAATTTTAATCTCGCCCCGGGAAAGATAAAGATATTCCTTTCTGAGAAACGGTCTCGTGGTTTAGATGGGGCCTTTCAGGAAATCGTTGAATCATTCCGATGGAAGTTTTAGGTTCTTCATGCCCCGGCGCGGATTTTACGGGTCGGTTTTTATTTCGAGGACTCGGCTTATTTCCTTCCACGGCGATTGAAGTTGTCTTCGAGAGACGTCGCCGGTAATAATTCACGGACATTCGCGTTCTTCGGAGATCTTATCCGGGCAAAATAATGTGTTTAGAAGACGAACGGACGTCTTGGTTGGGAGATTTGGATTTTCGAGCAGCAGCAAGCGATATCTCGCGGTGAGCGATGGTCTTGGCTCGCATGTTCCTGCGATCTCGCATTCCTTGCCGTTAACGAGTCGAAGAAACGATATCGATAATCCCTTCCTCGCGTTTTTCGCTAGTGTACCCTGTGAGAGCTTCGACCAAGTTCGTTTATGGAGAAATTTATTAAAAATTCGCAGAATCTTCCACATCTATGACTTTCGCTCACTGAGATCTCGTATTTCGTTAGCTTCTGAGCTAACAAACGGGAGAAAAAGCGAGAAACACCGGAACCATACCGTGACGAATGGAGAAGTCGATATTTCACCGGCAGTAGCTGTCAAATTAATCGTATCTCGTCTCCGTCATCTTCTTCCGCCCCCACGTAACTCGAAGCCACCCTGGCCGTGACTAACAGGCCTGGTTGGAGCCGGTGACAAGCCGGGGAACGTGGAAACGCAGCCGGTGCAAAATATCTCACCTGCCGGCGAGAAAGCGAGCGAAACCTTTCTGGACGAACTTTCCTTCCCGTCGCGTCAACGCCGATCTTATCTGGCGGCCGGGCCCGAGGTGGCCGTTGGATCCTTTTAATTAGCACCGGGCGAGCTGCAAGTCCCCGGGACCCTCACGGGACACCTCACCAAACCGTCCCTGCCGCGGTAATAACTCGGCTGCTCGTGGTCGAAATTTGTCGAAGATCGTAACGCGGGACGTTCGACAAGTTTCTCTCATTCCGCGGCTCTACCTCGACGAGATCGGTCGCAGGCGTAAATAACCGACCTGTCGAGCAACTCGATGTTCCTCCAACGAATTTTCGGCCAAAGGTGGAAACCGTTTCGCCTCGGTTCGTTTTAATATCCAAGCTTCGGCTCCAGCGGTACTTTATGGGTTTCCCTTTGCGTCGGTGGCTTTCAGAGAACGAATTGATATTATCGCGATTACCCAATTATGTAATATCGAGTCGTGGAAGAGAACAAGTAGGATGGGTGGTAGGAAAATTAAATTTCTTTAAGCGAAGAGGTATAAGAGGGTGATTTGCTAGTGGCCAACAATCCCGTTTGAATGTTTAATAAAATTAGTAGGTACACTTAAGTTTATTAACCTTTTGCACTCCGCTGCATTAACATTAGATTAACACTAGATTTACGGGACCCGTTAATTTGACGGATGGGTTGCTTCAATTACACGATATGAATAGATTTAACTAACTTATATTAAGTCTGTTAATATTGCGATCGTTTTCAAATTAAACCCATCGTTTGTTTTTTAAAGAAAATATGTGGTTTTCTTTACCCTAAATCTAACAGGTGTCCGTAGAAATAAGTATACAAAAAAACCGTAAACCTAGTGTTAAAGTTTATTAGTGATTAAGGGATAATAAAATATTCTAATACATCTCTTTGACAAATCTATGTTTCCCTGAAGTTTTTTCTGGAAATGGCAGAAGAAATTAAGTCAAGATATAAGTGAAATTATTAAAATATATAAAAGAAGTGATTTTTGGAAGCTGAAGACACGTCCATCCACATCTTCGGCGAACATTATTCGGAGTGCAAAGAGTTAATTTTCGATTTTTCGATAAAAGATATATCGCGTAATTAATCCAACGAAAATCTACGAATAAACGTAACTCGTTACTTGCTCGAAAAGATGCAAATTTAACAACGTTGCGTCATGGGATCAAGAATGGTATAAAATAATTAAGATATTCGATTTTCCATACTGGAAAGTTTTCGTACACGAGCAAACCGAAAGGCGGATTCTCATTAACCCCATAAGTAGACGTAACTTCTTGAGACTAGACCGTCTTGACAGACAGAAGAGCAAGAGAAGCGCGTAGGCAGGCTGACACGTACGAAGAATCACGAGCAGTTCACCTTCCATTAGCATTGAATACGAATTAAATTAACCTGCTGATGGCGGATGCACGAAAGAACGAGGAGGCCTCGAGGGTCCTGTTACCGCGATACACGATAAAATACGTTTCCTTCTTTCTTTTTACCAGCCGTCGCCGTTTCACGAGCATCGGCTCGCCGATGATTAATCCAATTTTTGCCTGTTGTTCGCAAACACGCGACCGTGGTGTCTTTATGGGGGGGACGGGGCGTTAATTTTGCATCGGCGCATGTCCGCTCTGTACGATATTCATGCACTGCGACTAATTGCGACTTCGACACGGCGTTGTTAATGGGAAATTCTTAACCGAAGTGTCCTAGTGGTTCGAATACAGGGTGGAGATATCGTCCTGACTTTATATCGCGCGATGGAGTGTCAAAATTGTAAAAGAAAATTAACCGTTTGAATTATTTCACGGGAATACTCGTTTGGGTAAATTTTAGAATTTTATTGTATTCTTAGATTTCAATTTTTTGGGGTAAATTTTTCCTTTTATCAAATTTGTCGAAAATTCTGCGTAATCGTGGGTTTATTTTGTAAGGAGCAATATTTTTAAGGATGAATATCGAAAAAGATAGAATATACTGATTTTAAGGTTTCTTAATCATTATAGACGCTTTTATATCGTTTAAAATTTGAATATTTTTAATTGTTTACGTTATTATTTAAAAACGTGTCTTCATAGTGTGTCAAATATTTAGGTTTTAGTAAATTGTATGGTTCAAAGCTCGATTTTCTTGCTTTTAAGAGAGATGAAGGGGTGTTTGAGATGAAAGTACCACCCTATATATTCGCGCTCTAGATTCACGCAATTATAACACCTCGGCAGAATCGTGTTGATAAAAGGATTCTATCTCATACTTCGAACGCTATTTCTTCGATAGAATCCGCACTAGCATCCTGATACACGGCTTTTTAATTGGAATTTACACAGCGGGTATCGAGCAAGTTCTATCCATTGATTTAACATCTCTTCCGCGAAAAAGTTTAATTGCCCAGCGCTTACGTCGAAACCAAGTGCCATAAAGAAAATTGCCTTCGTATCTTATTCGAGAAATCTTCCTTTTTCTTAACGCTATTACTAAAACATTTTCTAGAACCTAAACGAGATAACATAACATTCCAGACGTAAAAATCTTCCCTATTTAACTCGTCGTCGTTCGTCTTGAACCTATCCAATGCAAATCTGAAAAATCTGAAAGTTTGCGGAAATAAAAATTCAAAACCCGACCCAACCTTTACATTCCAAAATCACCATCTCGATCCAAAGCATTCTCGATAAAATAGGAGAAATGGGGCAACTGAGCAAGATAAAAGTTCAAATCCGCGACGGAACTTTCGAGAAATCATAAAGCTGCGTGCAAAGTATTAATTGATCGGGGATACCCAGGAGGCGTAACTGTTTAACTCGTCGTTCATCTTAAACTTATCCAATGTAATCTCAAAAACCTGAAAATTCGTGGAAATAAAAATTCAAAGCCAAAATCGCCACTCGGACCCGAAGAATTCGCGATAAAATGGGAGAAATGGGACAACTGTCCGAGATAAAGGTTTAAATCCGTAAAGTGACTTTCGCGAAATCATAAACCTGCGCTGAAAGCATAAATTGATCAGGAATACGCGAGAGGCGTAACTGTTTAACTCGTCGTTCGTCTCAAATCTATCCAATGCAATCTCAAAACCGTGAAAATTTGCAGAAATAAAAATTCAAAGCGAGAATCTCCACCCGGAGCTGAAGAATTCGCGATAAAATGGGCGAAATGGGGCAACTGGCCAGAATAAAGTTTCAAATCCTCGACGAAACTTTCGAGAAATCATAAAGCTGCGTGCAAAGCATAAATTGATCAGGAATACGCGAGAGGCGTAACTGTTTAACTCGTCGTTCGCCTTAAATCTATCCAATGCAATCTCAAAACCGTGAAAATTTGCAGAAATAAAAATTCAAAGCGAGAATCTCCACTCGGAGCTGAAGAATTCTCGATAAAATGGGCGAAATGGGGCAACTGGCCAGAATAAAGTTTCAAATCCGCGACGAAACTTTCGAGAAATCATAAAGCTGCGTGCAAAGCATAAATTGATCGGGGATAAGGCGTAAAATCGGATGGTAAAGAGTCGGACAGCATCCCCGTTGGGAATCGGCGATAACCGCGTCGAGTAGCCCTGAAATGGGCGCAACTCGGCTGGCAGGAATGGAAATGGTGGAAAAATCGGTTGAATTCGGAGGGACACCTCGACACCCACCGTACGCGATACGTCTAGCTTACCATCGGAGCGATCGCACACGACGACGGCGAACGCCCACGCGGCCGTTCCCGGAGAGGGAAATTAAACGGGACCCCGCGGAGGGTAGGGTGGCCGAAAGGGTGCGGGGCGGAACGGAGCGAACGTGTGTCGCAAGCACGTGCTTTTTCGAGCAGCGGCCTCCACGCAAAGCCGCATTTATCTCGGCCGATAAGTCCGCTGATCCCTCTCTCGCGCGGTCAATATGCGTGTCCACTTTGCATTGCATATGTGCGATACGCATAGATAAGGATTAAGGACTTACTAAGTGGTCCGGTGCGTGCGTGTGATACGTGGGCCGGCCTGTTCCCACCGAGCCGCGTTATTTAGTGAACAGCCCGCAGGTACCTTGCACGCGCGCAAACTGTATCACTTCATATCTAATTCCCGTATTTATGGCGCGGTTTATTGAATCCCCACGGCTTTCCTGTATCGCGGCCCGTTTCTCCCTCTCAGATTCCACCGGACACGAATTCGTACGGCCACGTTTTATCGGCTTCCTCGGCCCGTCGAAGATGATGCAGAGATTTCAACCGACCCCGGTTAGCCCCGGGGTTGATCGATGATTCGAGAAACTCCTCTTCCCTTCCGCGATTAACTCCACGTCGCGAAGAGATGTTTCTACGACGAAGTTCGAGGAGTTCCAGTAAATTTATAAGATAAATTCGCGACGAGTTTGCAGCCGTTCAATTCGGAATTGCAAATCTGAAATTAACATCGCGAGAAATTTATAGAAGTTCGGCTCGGTATCGCGCCCACGAGTTTCTACAAGTTTAGACGAACGTGTAACGAATGTAGGTTTGAAAACATTTGATCGGTAGAATAAGGTTCAAGAACAGGATGAATCTTTAATTATGTTTGCCGGACAAGTCGGAGATATAACATCATCCTCTGTTTCTTTACCCTGGAACAGTAACAAAGAGTCTCTTTTACGACCTCCTCGCAACAAAGAGCCAAACAAGCTGGTTGGACGTCGAATACTATCCAGGAAGAAAAGGAGAGAAGGGTAAAAAGACAATTATACCGTGCTCTTAAGTAGATCAAAAGGAACCATCGTTGTCACGGGGCCAGATAAACGTCGAAGATCGATTATCGATGAATCGTCGATGACTCGGCCGGATCCGATGGAAAGAGTCGCAGGATCGACAGCGGTCCCATCGATTTGGGCCCGGTAACCAGGTACTCCCGCGTTCGAGGCGCGTTTTAATCCCCGGGCCTCGTACGAAAATGGGCGTATCGAATCACGGAGAAGCCATCGTAACCAGAGCGAAAGGAGTTTCGAGCATAATCGCATAGTAGGGAGCATTGTGCGGCACGAAACGCCGCGAGTCACCAGTCGAGACCTATCCCAAGAACTTCCTCGGACACCTTCCACGATTAGTCACGGTGTATCGAGTGCCAGAAACCCATTCGCCACGGGCTGTCGAGTTAAAAATCTTCCGAGGGAAGGAGGGTCGAAGAAGACCGAGCCAACGAGTTACAAGAAACTGTCCCCGAAGATCTAGGTCCGGGATAACCGGGTCTCCGAACGGGATCGGAAAGTCTGGGAAGGAGTAGAAGCGTCTCAGGAACGTCTCCGACGAACACCCTTCCTCTACAAGGAATTCCAGGGTGTTAAAGTTCGAGTGACCAATTCGGGACTATAAAGTCGGAATTTTATTAATAAGGTTCACGTTACGACGATAACATCGTGGAATTCGGGAATCCGTCAGAGATCCTGCGTGGCAATTTAGAAGGAATATCGAGGAATTTAGAAAGACCTCAGCTACTAAATCGAATTAAGATTGGAACGTAAACGCGATTCTCTTGGCGTAATTAAAATTTCTTTTCTCCTCGCGAACACCGTCGTCTTTTTAAAAACAACAGCGTTCGAAACAGGAACCCGAGATGTTTCATTGCTCGTTAATCCCTTAGCTTACAATGACGCCTCAGAGGCGTCGTAAGTCTATCGGGCCAAACATGAATAAGACACCTCAGATTTGCAACGATAAATCCTTTTTTCGTTTAACCCATTTACATCCACGCTCTGAAGAGAGTCTTTCGAGCCTTTGATTGAAATTCGGTGTAACAAACAAACTCTTGTTTATTTTCAATCAGAAAATAATACATACTCTGGAATAAAATCATCTTATACGATATTCTAACGTAATTATTTTTTCCGCTGGTAGTTGCACGGTAAGTAAATTTCAAATAGATAAGTAACAATTATCGGGCGCGGATTATACCGCTCGGTGATGCAAATGGGATAATAATCAACTAATCGTAATTATTTATCAAACATCTTGCGAAGTTAATTGTACCACGCACATGTATATACAAATCGTACGAAGTTTGCGATTTGCACAGTTTCGAACGCTCAGACAAACTGTGTCGCCATGACCTTGGTGTCTCTTTTGGCCTGTACAGTTGGAAATTAAATCGTAAGGTAAGGGGTTAATCGCTAAATTGGTATCCGTTCTTCTACGGCTATCTAGTTCGAGATTTCGTGAACCATCGAAGAACGGGTGGAAAATCAGAATCCACTCGCGTTCCGGAGGCGTCGTCTGGAAATGTCTCATTGCATTCCAAAAATCCCATAAACCGTGGAAGCACGCGTTCCGAAGCGTGCAAAGTGGAGGCGAGGCGGCGGAGTACCAGGATGCCCTTGACAGGACCATCGAGGAGGATCCACGGGAGAGTGGATGGTGGTTCGGAAAGGAGAACACGGTGAACGATGCTCGGGGAACGAAATCGACCGCGACGATAAGCGGCAATAAAGTAACGCGAGATAAGAACCTCTCGGGGACAGTAAATTTACAGACGGCGTCACGGCCGGATAGTCTGAATACCTGCGCACCAGTTAATGCCCGCTACACCTGTACGTTGTATATCTCTCGGTGGCTGCGCACTTTTACGTCGCCAGTACCTGCAACAATGAATCTCTCGCGCTGAAACCTTTTCGTTCCAGCTTGTACAGGGCTTACGAACGCTCGCGATGCAGCGGTGACGTAATTGAGGCAACAGGTGCTTATACGGACACGCTTGCGCGTGGTCAAGATTTTTCTTCCACTCTGGCTGCCCGTCGTCGGGAACCCACCACTCCTTCATCCGTTAATCCGAGGTGTACACGCGCAATTGTCCTGAAGCTGAAATCTCTCATAAGTTTCATCTTAATACTTTACCGACCGCTAGCGGTTCAACAGAATACGTCCGTTCAACCGCAGATCGAAATTTTCGGAGCTCCTTTATAGTTATTGCGATTTAATCTGTAAGAACGATGGCGACAACAATCATTAACATGACGTGACAATCGCCGCTATGACAACCGATTTTGACAAAAGCGGCTATCGGTCAGAAGGCGACAAAAAGCCGATTAATAGGCTAGCGGTCGGTAAAGTATTAACTTCAGCTCCATAACGAATCCCATGGCATTTAGTCGAAGCATTTGACGAATTCGTCGTCATTATGATAGCACGTTGTTCTCAGACACTTAAGTGGAATTTTTCAGAATTCTATGGCTATGTCTCGAACAAAATTGCAGAGATTGACTCCCAATCAATGGGAGTGACATGATACATACGTTAGTGGAAACGAATTGAGAAATTCGAATTCGTTTCCATTAACACTAGATTTACATTTATTTTGAATACCTATCCTTATGAAGACACGTCAGATTTACGGGTAAAGAAAACTACGTATTTTCTTAAAAATAAGACCACGAGTTTTATTTAAAAACAATTACGATATTAACAAACTTAATATAAGTTGATTAAATCTATTAATATTGTATAATTGGAGCAACTCACACGTCAAATTGACGGGTCCCGTAAATCTAGTGTTAAATACTTGCAAGCAGTGTACGAAATGGAAAATCGAGGGAAAAGAATACGATAAAATCGGTCAAACCAATCCGAGAAAAGAAAAATAGGAAAAAGGAAACTGAACCGTGTTGAGGCTGTTAGGAAACGTTTCTCTGAAAGCGGCGTGAAATTGTCGGAGGATGAGAAAAAGGACAATCCGGACGATAAATCAATGGTGAAAACCGTGTCACAATCTTATCGCCGTGTGCGCCGATGCTTAATGATTCCTTATCCGGCCAGTTAAGTGACACCCGGTGACAGAAAAATGGATCCTCCTGAATATCATTAAAACGCTCGGTGGCAGCGAATGCTCGCACGATTTCCTCGCCGTTTGCATACGCGCGAACACACACGTGCGTGGTCTTGGCCGAGCAGGAGGCTCCATGGCTACGTATCTCGCAGCCGAGATCGCGAGTCGTGAATCTGCGGGCTAGATAAGGGGATGATGCATAGCTTCGTTGTTAGAACGGCAACCGGTTCGCTCCGCGACGATGACGAAACGCTTTGCTGTGGAAACGGTAACGCGTTTTTCCATCTTTTTCATTCGCACCCTGCCTCCCACGTCCTCACCGTTCGAAATTTTTCCCAATTTTTCTCGCTCTTTGCTTCAGAATTTATTCAAGGAAATTTGAATATTTTTCAGTGTAAATTTCGTGGATTTTTGTATCGAATATTTCTCTGTTTCATTTACTATATTGGGAATGGAATTTTAGTAGCAATTCTAAAAGTAGTATAATGTTACATCGTTTTCCGCAAAATTTTATTATCAGTTTTCACCTCTTTACGACTACTACGTAATAAGATAATTCGTTTTATCGTCTACACATTCCCAACACGTTTAAGCATCTTCTCTCTAACTTCGCTAACTACATCTTATCCCAAAGTTCAAGAAGCTCGTAAAAGGCAGAGCCTCCCACGTCCCTGGAAAAACGCTTAATTAATTTACCGGGAAAGAAGAGAAAACGAGAAAGAATAGGGAAAAATATTAACAGCACCGAAAGGAATATCCCGAAAGTCGTAACCCATCTTGCGTCAGCACTCGCAGCGAAGGAAATGCAATCATCGCCGCGTTTATTCCGCCATTAACGCGGCGGCAAATCGGCAGAAAAACCGCGCAGTTCCCGCAAGCGGAAACGCACGATCAGCCGCTAATTTCTGTGATTTTCATTCGATTTTATCGACTTATCTCCTATCCGGGTACGGGATTTTTTTATCCGTAGCCGCGACCACGACCACGCGTGGTCGGTGTCGCAAGCGTTTTCCACCGTCTCCGGAAATTACCCGGCATTCGATATTCCCATTTCCAGCGGTCCCGTTAACTCTCGCGAAACGTTTGGCGAAACGTGGAAAAACGAGCGAGTCGAAACAACGACGAGGATCGACACGAGCTGCCGTTACCTCTCCGCGTTCGCTAGGCTCCCTAGCAAGATTGTATCTGGCCACTGAATCATTCGCGTACCCGTATCGAATGCTATAATTAACAGAGTTGCTACTGGTTTCTCGATCTTTCTCCATCGACGGTGTGTGCCCGCGTTACGAGAACACGAGCGACCCGGTACCAAGGAGGCCCTGCGAGCAAACGCGATCCGATAACGAAATTCGTGGAGCTTTCATCTGGGCGCAGTGCCTGACATTAGACGGTATTACCGTTAAACGATTGGACGTGAAAATCGGTAATCATAAATGTATCGCTTTTCGTAACGTATCATTTCTCCGATCCTCGAACGAGGGTAAGTATACGCTCGGGAAAAATGGCGCGATGGTTTTTGGAATCATTGGATAAACGATAACAGCAATCGCGGCTATGATTGCCGATCGATTGAACAATTCTTTTAGGCGGAAGGACTGGCTAATGATAATCGTTAGAGGGATTAGAGTCGCGGCTCGGCAGCCCGGTGTAATAAGCGGTATTAAAATATGGTAATGCGGTAATGCGGTGAAATTAGTCGAAGTATTGGGATCAAGTATTTTTCGAATTATTGCCAAGGTATCGCGATTATTCCATTTATCGCGTGTAATTTCAAATGATACGTTGTTTCCCGCGGTTTCCCTTATTCCGCGATATTTATAGCTTCGCCGTCCCGGCTTTCCTTTTTTCCCATGAATATCCAGTCGTTTCGCGTCTTCTCGCGGATCCGACAGGGAAGACACGATTCCGGGATACACAGATGGTAACGAGATCCAATCGGTCGCGTTTACACGTGTCACCGTGCAAGATGCTTTCTGGCAAGCTCGCGTGCACAGTTACCGGGTAGCTCATGGCAGGAGAATTCCCGTAGTATCAGCCGACGCTATCGAGATATCTATGGGGATCGGCGAAGCGAGCACGGCTTATTGCTATTCCAACTATTCTAACTACTCGCCATCGACGTAGCTCTCGATTCGGACGACAAGCTCCGTTGAAAATTCCGTTTCCATCGACGCGACCGCGGTGAATGAGTCGACGAGGCGAATGAGTCGGCGTCGATGGAAATTAACGCGATATCGGGAATTCTGCCTTTGCAATCGTCGAAGTGGCAATTTAATTCATCGTAGTCACGGTTGCACAGCGGTGCATTCCGGAAAATTCCGAATCATCTTTAATCGTCGTTCAGGTTCGATAAAGAGTGATGCTTCTCTAAGAAAGACATCTTTCGTTGCATAAAATTTATCATATGGATACTGGAGTTCGGAGAAATCCTCGTTACCACGATTTTTAAAGGAACGAGCGAAAATTGAATTATCGATGGTTTGGAGAAAAAATATTCTACTATTCTAGTTAATCTTTTACACTCCGCTGTCACCTCTTGGGAACATTAAAGTTTATTAGTGATTAAGGGGTAATAACTTATTCCTGCACAACTTTTGAAGAATTGTATGTTTCCCTGAAGTTTTCTTTAGAAATGGCAGAAGAAATCGAGTCAAGATATAGTAAAATAACTAAGATATATAAAACACGTCCATCCACATCTTCGGCGGACATTAGATTAAATAATAAACTACATATTCTCGATGTGGGAGAAAGAATACGGGATTGTATTGTTTGTTTTGACAGAAAAACACCTGGTGGAAGACGTGAAACAACTTACTATTGTCAAACGTGTAGAAATCGGCCTGCAGTGCATATTGGAGTATTTTTCAAACTTTACAAAATTATGAAAAATAAAATAGTGATTTTTTTGCAAACATATGCTTCTCGATGTTAACCAATTCGTATAAGTACAATATCATTGTAATACTTGGTTCCAAAACTGTACTAATCAATTGATCACAAAAGTGGAGCTGAAAAACTGGTACCTACGTGCAGAATGATTCGGAAAGGGTGAAAATTGGAAAATTTTGTTAAAGTAACTCGATTAAAATTGGTAGAAAATTTAGTTAAAGTAACTCGGCTGGTAGTTGCCGGGATCGGTGTTCGCCGAACGCGCGCGTGTACTCGAGTACGAACGGTTATAGTCGACGACATAACGGAGATAGCGAGGATAATGCGAATGCACCCTAATGCAAACAGTTAACTGGTAACCTTTGGTAAGCAGGATGTGCATGTGAATAGTTGGCTAACGACGGCAATCTGCAATTTTATAGTAATAGTCCGTGACGCGGTGGTGACTGCAGTGCCTGCTGTATCGTCAATAATCGGGACTTCCGGGTGTAAGCAGTGCCTATTTGGAAAATGATGGCGACGTTTTGCCCACTATTAACGTTGCAAGGAACTTGGCCGAGGATTTAAGGAAACTCCGCGCCTTGTTTTATTTGCATTTACGGACACTGTCGTATACATGTCCTCCCGGTACACGACCCTTCCTATTTCTCCGCCTAATTAGCCGAACACGTCCTCGAGCCTCGTTCCCGTGATTTTTCGCCATTTTTACGATACCATAAAATCGCAGCGCATTTCGCCGGTTGAATCTCTCGGATCGTCTATCGACAAAGAGATACGGGATTTACAAGCATGGCGAAAGTTAAACAGATTAGGTACTCCAGTGGAACGCTTTATGAATATTTAACGAACGATCGTTGGATCTATGAAGCTTGAGAACCGCTTCATAACACATCGGGCATTAACGTCCTGGCAGTATCACGCATCACTCTAGGGATTTACGTCAGCCGCAACGAATTCTCTTGTCAATGGCGGGGCTGCCAGTGATTTTCGTTCGAAAAAATCGTTATCTGGAAACCCTTACAATTTCCTGACACCCGTTTAAGCATTAAACAGACGTGACGCGCGGATTAAGCGTACGAGCGATCGCATTAAAAGAAGTCGACCTGTATCTTTCCATATTTTGATCCTATTAACTAGAACTCGGATATTCCTGGCATTTATAATCTCTACGATATCTTATCCACGGCTAATTCCATTGCACCATCTTACCCTCCTTTTTGCACCGTGAAACTCCCCGATATTTATCTATCTTATATTCATCCTTAATAAATTATATTTATCTCTCGTATGGTATCCCCGGGTTTTCTCATTCTCCTACTTTCTAATATCTCCGACGCACACAGGACGGTATCGAAGAAAGTTCCCTGTACTATCCCCAGTGTTTTTGCGCCTTATTATTTATCGGCAGATTTGAAATTCCATTATTCATGCGCAAATAGATAGCTGCGGCGTAATAGCATGCCGATAGAAGAAAATAAATTTCGACGAGAATCTCTCAATCTCCAGACGGAACGGATCCTCCGACTGTACAACCGTTAATAGAATCGATTTTCCAGTCGCGGGCAGCTCGGCAAAAACTCGGTTTGCCGAAGAGCAACTCGTCCAGCCGGGACTACTGTATAATTTCGTCGAAAAAAATGGCTCCCCGTAGATCATTCCATTACTCTAACGAGTACCAGTTAGCGACTGTTCGAAGACGCGTGCTCCATAGATCAAAACGAAGGAAGCCGAAGGGAAAAAAGGAGGGTGGCGCAGGGAGAAAAAGGAGAAGCCTCTGCTGGAAGCCGCATAAAAATTCTCTGAACCGATCGCCGCTTTGGAATTTCGTGAAACGAGGGCTCAAGATTAATGACGTACCGAAAGTTCGATGCCGGGGAATCGTGATTCGAAAACCATTTGTAATGCCGCCAGTCAAAGGCGTAGAAACATTATCCTATCTCTCTGTATCTCTCTCTCTCTCTCTCTCTCTCTATTCGTTTCTTTTCCCTTTTTTTTTCCCCTCGGTATTTATGGCGTTTAGTAAGTAGCGATAATGAAATACTAGAAATATCGATAGTTATTCTCGATACAGAATAGCTCGTAATGGAAACCTTTTTTGATTTATTTCCGACTTGCTTTTTAATTTTCTAGTCACTTACGGCGAGACAGAGACGATTAATGGAGTTATTTAAATATTATTCCTATCATTCAAGAGATATTCTCCTATATTCTTCGTTTCTAAATAAAGATATTTATGCCACATTTTCAATTTTCTGATTCGCTTCTACCTGCTTGATTCTATCTTTTAACACAACCACAAAAATTTTACATCGAATTGGAATATCGTTGTAAAATTTCCTAAATTATCAACTATACATTTTACACTCGAATTTTTACAAAGGGTACTGGTTAAAAATTTTCTTCGAGAGTATCTACCACTGATTTACAAATTCCAAATCACTCGAGGAGACTATGTACGAAGTTACTGAAACACCATCCGGACCGATTTACAATGCTATCAGAATTTTCCGCTGCTTATAACAACGAGCGCGGAACAACCTGTTTACAGCCTCTAAAACGAAATCTCGACGGATACGATCGCGAGGAGAACCGAGGCAGAGACTCCTGACGACGACTGAGGATCTGCTCGCTAAATGCAAATTCCGGAAGATTCTGTAACGCAAAGTGGCTCGGCCGCGAGATCACAATGATCGCGGATAATTGGCACAAATAACGACGTGTGCTTCTGCCTAGCTGCAAAGGCCACCCCGGAGTCGCACGGTTCACACCAGTCTACACTTATCTTATTTACGCGTTTAGCCCGGCGTATTCTGCCCAGGCCATTGAATTCCACGGAAAGCTGATTTAAATATAAATCATATTAAGATCGGCCGATGCGGGCTTTACGATCACAAATTACAACGAATCACAGCCAAAGCAGCCGGTTAATGGGGGTTTAACTCTCAATGTAATTACGATGTAGCTCGGAGTAGGAGGAAAAAAGGAGAAACGGGGGAAAAGGGGGAGAAAAAAAGGAGCGATCAGCGTCGCGGCGGTGTGTATCGTAAACGGTGTACCTGCCAGGCACGTACCACCGGGTATTTCTTTTTAATGCCGTCTACCAGCTGGTACTCTATCGTTATTCCCGCGATGTAACCTCTAGCCAGCCGGTGCGAGCGAATCCTTCGTTAAATGGAAGCCTATTATTAGATAGGGATCCTTTTAATTGAAAAAGATAGCCAGCCACGCGGCGAAAGAATTTAATTCGAAACAGCTAATTACAATCGGTCAGATAGGGCAAGAAGCACGATCGCAGGCAGGGAGCTTTTTCACGGGGTTCTGGATCAGAGATAACACGCGCCTCTTCGCGTATCATAATCGCTGTTGTTCTGCAACACGCTCAAGGGAAGATACAAACGCTTACGTTCGTCACGATATGGTAAACGCGATAAGAAACACAAACGTTACATTTGTCGGAGAAGCAGACCGTGATGGCGCTAGTGAGTTAAATGGAAATCGTCTTCAGGCTGTCGGAATCCGACAAACGCTGGAATCCGACTAAAGCGAAAATTGCACGCCTCGAACAGAGAACCAACAGTCGAACAAATACCGAAAGCCGATCGGAGATACAGGGAAGCGGAAGTATCCCAGCAGCGTAACCATCGAGGAAGCAAATCGAGCGAAAGAAGAAGAAGAGGTTAGAGAAGGTGTTGGCGAAGTAGCAGTTGAAAGCAGAGATTCTCGAAAGTTGAATGATAAAGATTACCAAGAGAGGAGCCGCCGGATTGGTCGGTCCAAGCGAAACGTCCAAGCGGAGAAGCGGTCCGCTCTGGGCTGCGCTATTGGCTCGAGAGGAAAGTCAGGTATAATGATCGATCAGAGGCGAGAAGAGGATCGCGTTCGCAAGGACCTTTGAGAATGTAGACTGGACACTGTGAAAGGCATTTTGACGGTAGCCTGTAAAGAGGGTATTATGTAAAGTAGCCCGAGACTGATCATTTCCATCGATTTCCCTGACTTTTTCTCGCCTCTTGGGTACTCCTTGCTCCATTCCAATCGCGATTGCCGTTCGTCTCGGCTGGTCCGTGTTCAGGTGAGCCTTGGTAATGAGCTGCCAGCCGATACTCGTGCCATGGGTAACTGGGAATCACTGGTACCAGTGATTTTATTGAAACGACCGTGCCAGAGGGGGTTATTGTGGCCGTAAAGAGGCCCGAGATTAGGTGTTCTCGGAAGGTTCGTTATATTTGTTCGCCGATCCGGACCGAAGTTTCGTTTCGTTGATTGATTCTGCGGCTAGACGAGATCCGCCAGCGTGGAAAGCGTCGGGGAACCTTGGCAATTGAATCATGCCTCGACGTTTGCCGAAAGATTTTTACGCCGCGGAAATTGCCAGAGAATATTTCGTTCGCAGCTCCGAGTGGTATCATTGGCACTGGTAATGTTACGAATCACTCCTCGCGATGCATTTATACCGCGTTCCCGTTCGCGGAATAGTTCACAGTTCTGTGGGAACGCGACAATGTGATACTTAAATCTTTAGAAACTCTAATACTATAGAACGGCGGATTCGATGGGATAGGTGTAATCTTGAAACGCGGTGATTTCGAGACGGTATTATCGATTGTGACATCGATACTATTAGGTTGGTGCATATGAAATGTCGGATTTTTCTACACGCGAACGTTTGTCTTTCTGTTTTCGTTATACTTTTCGTTTTGGCATAACCTCGTTTATAGTCGTACTGTCCATTGCCAGAGTCACTTTTCAACAAAGGAGATTTTCTCGAAAGTGTTCCCTTTTGTTATTTCATTTGAATTTTCTACCGATATGAATCTAAACGATATTCGTATAATTTTTTTGTATGAGCATAAACTTGGTAATAATGCTGCAAAAGCTGCACGCAACATAAACCAAGCGTTTGGGGAGAGTACAGTTAATGATCGAAAAGTGCAGCGTTGGTTTGAAAAATTTAAGTTCGGTGATTTTTCACTACAAAATGATCCGCGTGGGAGACTCAAAATGTCTGTGAAAAATGATGATCTGAAGGCATTGGTGGAAACGGATCCAACTGTATCCACGAGGGAACAGGTTACCAGGATGAAAATTGACCATACAACAATATTGCGACATCTTTCTGAAATTGGCAAGGTGAAGAAAATGGATAAGTGGTACCGCACGAACTAACTGAGCGAAATAAGCTGGATCTGTTGAACGTATGCTCATCGTTACTATCCCGATTTCATCGAGAGCCATTGAAATATGAAGTTTTGCAGCACCCAGCCTATTCATCGGATCTCTCTCCAACCGACTTTCAATTCTTTAAACATTTAAAACTGTTTTTACGAGCTAAACACTGTGAAAATGAAGACAGTTTGAAAAATTCGATATCAGAGTTTATTGATTCTAAAGATCAGAATTTTTTTAAGACAGGCATCTATGCTTTAAAGTATCGTTGAGAAAAGTGTATTGAAGCGAATGGAGCATATTTTGATTGAATAAACAGCTTTTGAAAAAAGATATGCAGTTTTATATATTCACTTAAAAATCCGACATTTCATAAATCATATTCATATATCATTTCATATACACGAAAGCTACTATAGTGGCGTGTCGTATCTAAGAAGTTAATATTATACAGGTAGCCCTCCTACAACACGGTATTCTATAACACGGTTTCGTTAGAACACGATTCATAAATTGCGAGAACTCTCCTACAACACGACATCCTATAATACGGTTTCGCTCTAATACGATAAAAAAATTGGAAAAACCTTTATGCAACACTGTACTTTTTCAGTCGCGACGAAGTTTGCTGTCTTAACCGCTTGAGTCGCGGAAATTTTTGAAAAAGGACGGTCGAAAAACTAGCACTCGTTTTATTTTGCGTCGAAAATGAAGTAGCTGCGTGATGTAAGTACGTGCGTCACTAAACATGAGCACGAAGAAATTTATTAAAGTTGTGTAGAATTAAAATAGTATTTTTGTCCTTTTTTCGTTTTTTCTGTGTTGTACA
>NIJG01000068.1:540018-564912 GCA_002201625.1 Euglossa dilemma
TATAGGCTTTGGGTCTCATGCAACACGGCTTCACGCAACGCGACGTTTTCTAGCAACCTATCTTCCGTGTTATAGGAGGGTTACGATAATACACTTTGATACGATTACTGGTAGACGTATTTAAGTCCACTAAGTCTGATTTGTGACCTCGGAACGCGGAGAAATCCAGAAGGCTAAGGAAACGTTGAAATTCGGAACACGAATGGAGAATTTGGGGCTATTAAGAATCGTGGTAAGTGCGGTTTTAAAAGATGGTGGTCCAGGATGGCGAAGTGGCCTGTTGCAAATAGCGCGCCATTAGCCTCCGTATGAGCGGGGCGTAATGTTATACATTACTCGCTAATGGCTACGTATGTATCGCTGCCGAGCACATGCACGCGGGTCCGTTGTTCTCGGTCGCCTGATCGGCATACTAAGCGCGTCGTACAACGGCACGAAATTCTCTAAAAGAGAACTCGACTGGCGTCGCGAGATGCGAAATCTGTGTCAGGGCATCTGTTCACGCGGAATACTCCTTCGTAAAAGGATACAACGAAATTCCCGTCTGATCCCCGATGTTACCAGATTTGGCGAGTGTTGGCCGGGAATGGAACGGATAAAGGTGGAAATAGTAAAAAATCTCTGGACTTTGTTTCCTGGATGGTCGATAACGACCGAAGCGATATAATAATTGTTCAAAACGCTTAAAATAAATTAAACTATTATCGCGTCGTTTTAAAATATTTGAAGTTTAGGGCTTCGAGTAATCTATCGTAAATTGAAAATCTAACAAAGACGAATTATTTTCGAGAAATACTTTTTGACGTGGTTAGATGTAAGTGATACGAAAGCACAAGAGCAATTAAAAATTGCTCGTTAATCACTGGACGTGGCCATCGATATTAATGCAAAAGCATACTAATGAAACCATAAACAATGGAAAGTTTGAAAAAGACGAAGGCTCGAAAGCGAGAGAATCTTATTTATGACATTGTAATTAAAAAGTATATTTACGAGTTCACGGTGTACAATCCCATCGAGCGAGAAATTTAATGACGCTGCGGCGATTTTAAATGGAAGCGTAAGAGCTTTCGAGTAATTACGTTAGAGTAGACGGTAATTACTCGGTTCGCGGGTAAGACAAATGAATAATTAGTATCAGCATGACTCTCGCGTTGAAGACGTGCCCTAAAGGCGCCATAGCATTAAGCGTTTCTAATTAGAGATAACAAATGACGTAATGAACGTGTAATAAACTACGCGAGTGTGCTTCTCTCGCTTTTCACGCGCTTCTGCGCTTGTAAAATTTAATTCCACGACTTTCCGTCCGGCTACTGCATCGTCGCCATATTTAACTTCAATTTGCCGCCGAAAGATCGCGATACTTCCATGTCGCATATTCAATTACCACTTTAACCAGCGTTACAAAATTCTACCTGTCGTCGTTTCGATTTTTCATCGGAAATTATTCGGGACTCGAAATTGTCCTCTTCGTATCTCCTAAGGATTAACGATTACTTAACCCATTATTGACTGCCAACTACGACGAGATATCTCGAAATAAGCATCTGTACCAAAACTGCCAGCTACTAGATATCTCGTAATGAATACTTAGTTTAGATTGGCTACAAATGGCTATTTCAATTAGGAACTATTATAAAGGATGAATGAAAAATGTATATAGTGTAGAGAACATATTGTTTATCAATTTTTATTATTAACCCTTTGTACTCGAGAGGCGATTCTCAGTCGGCATTTAATCAGATTCTAAATATCGATATTAATTGATATATAAAATTTAAAATTACCCACCGATGCGTGGAACATCAAGGTAAAATAATTTCATGTGTTAATTTTCATAGGATTTCTTATTTAGCGTTTTAAAAATATCGTTAACTTTGTGGTAAAAGATCTTCGAATTACTATTTTTCTGTAACGAAAAAAACCTCGAGTGCAAAGGGTTAAAATTATTATTAAAACTATTAACAGGTTGAATGTCATGGGGGCCACCGGTGACCGGCGTACCCAGATTGAAAAAGAAAAAAATAATTTAGGCAAATGACAATACTTATAATTTTTTATCATTATCATCGTTGATGTAGTGGTGTGAAGAAATAAATGCAGTATAAAATATCTGACGCTAGTTTTATTTATACATGTAATATAGTTTTATTATGTGCGCACGTTAAGATGTGTCGTATAATTAAATAGGAGATTTAATTAAGTAATGCAAAAATTTTTGTAATATATGAAAGTATAATAGAGGTTCTTACCTGATTGTTTAACACTTTAGAAAATAATAAAATCATGACACTATTACTCGATAACGCGAAGAAGCAATATGAGATAATTGACGACGAGATAATTCACCTATGATTCCCGTCGCAATTAATATGCCAAACATGATTATACGCTGTACCTTATCTATTGCAGATAATATTTCAACATTATATATATCGCTAAATAGAAAATTCATCGTGGTGCAATTTTACAATCCCGGTAAAATTGGCGTGGCACTCAACCTGTTAAAATTATAACTTACACGATTGGATCATAACTTTGTGTTTTCTTTAACACTAGATTTACGGGACCCATAAATTTGACGGATGGGTTGCTTCATTTATACGATATTAACCGATTTAATTAACTCATATTAAGTCTGTTAATATTGCGATTGTTTTCAAATTAAACCCATCGTTTGTTTTTTAAAGAAAATATGTAGTTTTTTACCCTAAATCTGATGAGTGTCCGTAGAAATAGATATACAAAAAATCCCCGTAAACCTAGTGTTAAAATAAAACCGTGGCAGTGAATGGGTTAATACGTAACTCGCTCGATCAACTACACAGTTCCCAAACTCGTAACTATCCTGAGAAACACGTAGAGCACCCTAAAGCAGATCTACCTGACCCAAGCTTCCCCCGAAAGCCAGAAGCCTGGCCAGGATCCTGAACAGGGCCCCGGGACTAGAGCTCGGGGTGAAAGAAGGAGGAAACTCGAAACGCGAGGCAAAAGGAGGAAAATGGAGGCAAGGGCGACGGGGCGCGTGCATGATCCTCGGCGTCGGTACCCCTAACGCGGAACGTCTTCACCGGGACGGGCGGCGCGATTATGTCTGGCGAAAATCACGGAACACGCGCGTCGTTGGTTCGCCGCCCATCGCGTGGACCGGTGTTCCTCGAGCGTTCGCCAAGAAGGAGAGAAGAGAAAAATGGCGGTAAGAAGGGGAAGGCTGGAGATCCTCGGGCTATCGCGCTTCTTCGTTGCTCGCGCTGGCCGAGCCGTTTTCGCGCGGCACGCGGCCGCCGTCCGTGGCAGCTTCTCACGTTCATCAGGACACCCTGTAGATCGTTGCACGTGGTGAGTTTCGGCCACCGAGCGGCGCGATGCATTCCAATGCAAATAACTCTCGCCCCGGGGACGCGGCGTAATCGTCGCAATTTCATGCTTCTCAGAAATGCAACCTGCCACCCCGTTGGCCCCCGGCCGCCCCTCGTCCAAGCCCTATGGCGACCTCCTCCTCGGCCACCGGCTCTTCTTCACGGTGTCGCCGCCGATAAAACACCCTCCTTGCCCCGCGCCGGACACGGTGGTTGCGCGCCGATATATTATTCGTCGTAAAGCAACAACGGGATGACAACCGGTAACGTACGACGTTTATTCGACGGCGTTTATGGCCGCCGAGATCTACGCCCCTGCCGATCGATGAGCCGCGGGCCTGTTTGAATTCGGCGCTCTTTCCACGTCGCCGGATCGCCCAACGATCGCGATGATGGATCGTCGGCAGCGGTTGGTTTTAACACTTGCCGAGAGGGCTGTGTTTAAGGCTAATTTGAAGCCGGGTTTCGACGGGACCCGGGGTAGCGGCCCAGAAGCCTGCTCCAATGAACACGTGATACCTTCCAACCGATCGCGCAGCATCTCAGGGTTGATCGATAATTGATCCGAAACAGAGGCAGAATCTGGAGAAGCTAGTTTCGATCTTGATCGACGATGACTAAAACGATCACTGGTTTCGAGATCCGCGAAGAAGGCCAGGAATTAGCAAAAATTGCTACGGACGGATGTGTGGAAGGAGAACCGATGCTTTCGATATCTCGATACTTACACGTCATCGAGCGTTATATTTCGACGGTGCGTTTCACTGTTTGTACGATTCCTGTTATTCGCTGTTACATAAATTCGTGGCAGCTCAGGATGGGAAAGGATTTCACGATGGAATGCTTCGCGTGCGTGCACGGTTTCTGGAAACGGCGTTTACCGCCACGAAAACGTTGACTTATGGGATGTAAATTACGCAATGGACCAGTAGGAGGTTGGGAGTATCACGTTTCAGGTTGTCGGCAGGTAATCGGTTTTAGTATGCCGTGATCAACCGCGTCTCGCAGGTTGCTCGTGAAGATGTCGAAATAAGGATCGGAATGACGGATGGGCATGTGGTTTTCCTTTTCTTTCTCCTCTTTCTCTCCTTCTCTTTTCCCCCCTTTCTTTTAAATACGAAACGCGCGTTCGACCAAAGGATTATATAATGCCCGGCTCGAGCATTTCGGTTCGATGATCGGTTAAATTAGATTATACCCGGTTCCGCCGTCAGCCGATCGCCTCGTTTAGAGCTATGATTGTCAGGTAGTTTAGAGAACTGACAGCTCTGTTCCGCAGCGAGAAATCGAGTAAATCTCGAAACTGATCTTCCACCGTTGGCCGGTTTTAACGCACTGACGCAACTCGCTCGAGCGAGAGGAATTCGCCGTGGACATGCACGCACGGTGCCCTCGAGATTATTCCTGCGTGCTTATCGACCATCCGAATGCTCGATTGCTCGAGCAATGAAGCGCTTAAACGCGGATTAGAACATCCACTCGCAATAGCACGATAGCCTCGAGATAATAAAAGCATTCGATAATACCCGTTCCGACTCTCCACGCTCCATTGACGCCATTATGATAGTCCGCGATGTTGTTTATTCGCGGTCATTTTCACCGATAAAAACGAGAGAACCGAGAATATTCTCAATTCTTTACCTCTCGAAACGATATCGTCTAATTTAATTCATTCCGATAGAAAAACCCGAAAATTCTCCGATCGCGAGTTGATATATCAAATTTCGTCGACCATCCCGGAAACTTGGAAATCGCGCGGTCGATTCGGTAAAAACTTCACGTTTCGGCGGTTCTTCCACATTTTCCAAGAAGACTTCTTCGGTCACGATGAATCATGCAACACCATCGCGAGCGAATCCGCGAGTCCTCGGCCATCGTCCGCAGCGAGAAGATCGAAAGAAGGAAGGTGGGTCTTGATCGTGGGATAAAGAGAGATCGCGGTGTCGTTAGCTTCGATATCGCCTTATGCAGGCCGAAGTATAACGTATACCACCGGAATCGAAGTAACAGGACAACGACGACGACGAGGACGACGACGACGACGATGCCGGGAGAGCTTAAAATGCTAATGAACGGGTCACGAGGCTGATTCCTCGTCGACACGCTCGTTCCGTACTTTCACACGTTCGAATTTATCGAGATTTAATTCGTCGTACGATCAGGTGGGCCCACTACCGGTCGCCGTTTCTGGATCTCTCAATGTCGCTGTCACGCTAAATGGTACACGACGAACCCAGCCGAGACCCGAAGGCAGCTCGACGGCGCAACCTCGCGGATAACGTTTCAGAAATTGATTTAGTACCATCTGGACGGCAGATTCTCGCGAATTCTTCCTTGCGAATTTCTTTTCCCTTTTTTTTTTTACAATCGGCCGCTCGTTTCGTTGCCTCGAATTTCGTGGCTGGTTTCGAAACGGAGATTAATTCCAGAGATTTTCTCGGAGATATCCGAGGCGGAGGTGCTAATGTGAAACGCGTGTATCTTCTGAAAATTTCTCGAAAGACGAATAGTTTTGGCTTTCCGATGCAAAGCCAAAGGATTTAACGGTACCTTTTCTCCTTTTTCTGTTTCTTTCTTTTTTTTTTTTCGTTACCGGAAAGGTCTGGGTGGTACACGGAAGATTTATAAACAGAAGAACGGGTCTTTTAAAATAAGTCTCGTTTTTATTTTTCTTCTTTTCCTATGATAGATATGCAAGAGTATATAATTTATTAACGATTGTAAATACACGGCGTTAATTCTCGAATAGATTCGTAGCTTCTTAATGATATTCGTGCAAAAAGGACGCATTAATAAAGCTTCGATGGGTAAATTATAGGGGAACGAGTCTAATATACGAGGAATTAATGCAGCGTTTCGTAGGTGTGCAAGTAAATATTTCAATTTGAAATTTAATAGCCAGAATTCGAGGAATGAATATCTAGAATTTCGCCGCGTTAATTGGAAGGAAAGATTTCGATGGCGATCGGGAAGATTTTTGATGACACAACGAGCTGGCCATCTTGCGATAAGTCGACTTACTTCAACCGTTACACTCTCCTCTCCTTTTGCAAATTTTCGTCACTGTCCAATCACCCATCTGAATTTTTAACTCCTCCTCTTTATTTCCACCGCACTCGGCCAATCGCCATTCGACAGAAATTACGCAGCATCCTACACGGCGGTTCAAATAAGGAGATTCAGCTTTTGTGTCATAAAAATCTGCGCATCATCTTTTCGTTCATCGTACCTTTTAGCTTGCGACTGCTTAAAACGCTGATAGCTAACACTATTTATTTCAGAAAAATATTCTCTGTGAATATTATGTAAGAGTTTTGCCTGATGGGTTGGGTGGGGAAGGGATAAGGCCCGCCAAGGGTGCAAGGGCACTTAAGGCCACACTTAGGCCCAAGCGGGCAGTTAGACTTGGATAGACACAGTTGGCATTTGTCGTTAAAGTAAAAACTTGGCATTGAAAAGAGACGATTGAACAATAAATTTTTTGTATAGTGATTGTGTAGTTATTCATCCTGACAAAAGGAAGTTCCCCTGCCCCCTTACACCTTAACACATTGATGACCGGCTGTTTTACTCAGAGTTTATCTAGTGTCACTGGTTATTTCTTCGGAATTAGACGTGGAAATGATATTTTTTTTAAAATTTCTTTTTCATAGCAAAGTGGACATGGTTTAATTAACTAAATAATGAACTAAATATTAGCTAAAGAATGCATTAACCGAACGCGAAACAAAAGCGCAGATCACGAGTTTACACGTGATCGGTCAACAATGTGTTAATAACTCTATTACTCTATAACACGGCAAGTTTTCATTTTGAGGGCTACCCGATTCCGCTGATACTTCTATCGAAAATAGCGGTCACTATTGATCAAAACGACGACGACGATCATCGACGGCCGTAATGATACCAAGCGAGATAGCATCGGAGTTAGTTTTCTGTTTCTTAAAGTTAACGTTAAAAAGAATCGTAAAATAATGAACACGTAAAATTATTTCATTTCGTTATCTCGTATATTGTTATATTATCTTAAATTTGGTACATTAATTAATATGAGCCATCGAAATTTTATGGTGACTGACAGTCGCCTCTCGAGTGCAAAGGGTTAATTCGCGACTGACGCACGAAACACCTAACACCTAACACCTACTTTTATTTTTGTTTGCTCACGCGTTACAGTGGAAAATTTCGAATTTCTATAGCCCACAGCAACCCTTCGCACCTTCGAACCTTAATACCCTCTTGTCCCGCAGCATATTACGCGAGCAAACCCAAGCTCGAAGGTAAAAGGAGCAAAAAGAAACCAAAAAGGAAGAAAAAGAGAAGAAGGAGAGGTCCTCCTTCCTCTTTTACAATTACACCCTCGAAATGGATTAATTCGCGACTGACGCATGAGACACCTAACACCTATCTTTATTTTTCTCTGCTCACGCGTTACAGTGGAAAATTTTGAATTCCTCTAGCCCGCAGCAACCCTCACACCTCCGAACCTTAATAGAGATGTCTCCCTCCCCCTTTTACAATTACACCCTCGAAATAGATTAATTCGCGATTGACGCACGAGATACCTAACACCTACCTTTATTTTTCTTTGCTCACGCGTTACAGTGGAAAATTTCGAATTCCTCTAGCCCATAGCAACCCTTCGCACCTCCGAACCTTAATAGAGATGTCTCCCTCCCCCTTTTACAATTACACCCTCGAAATGGATTAATTCGCGACTGACTCACGAGACACCTAACACCTACCTTTATTTTTCTTTGCTCACGCGTTACAGTCGAAAATTTCGAAACCCTTCGCACCTCCGAACCTTAATACCCTCTTGTCCCGCAGCATATTACGCGAGCAAACCCAAGCTCGAAGGTAAAAGAAGCAAAAAGAAACCAGAAAGGAAGAAAAAGAGAAGAAGGAGAGGTCCCCCTTCCTCTTTTACAATTACACCCTCGAAATAGATTAATTCGCGATTGACGCACGAGACACCTAACACCTACCTTTATTTTTCTTTGCTCACGCGTTACAGTCGAAAATTTCGAAACTCTTCGCACCTCCAAACCTTAATACCCTCTTGTCCCGCAGCATATTACGCGAGTAAACCCAAGCTTGAAGGTAAAAGGAGAAAAAAGAAACTAAAAAGGAAGGGAGAGAGAGGATGGAGAATGAGAGGACGTACTGAAAGAGGGTGAAATGTTGGTTGCAGGGTGGTCGGAGCAGTGGTGGTCGGTGCAGCGGTCTGCGGGCGTATTCCAGGGCTGGCGAAGAGTCAACGGGAGCAGTGCAGGAAAGCGCCGCACGCGATGCCTGCGGTGGGCGAGGGCGCGGAGCTGGGACTTCGCGAGTGCCGACATCAGTTCAGACATCACCGCTGGAACTGTTCCCACGTGGCGAACGATCAGGTCTTCGGCCACGTGGTCGTAGTAGGTAAGGATTGTCCTGTCACCGCGGCCGGCCCGCTATTTATTATACAGGGGGCCCGGCGCGTTTAACGCCGCCGTTCCTCCGTGGCCCTTGCGTTCAACGCGCTCTAAAAGGCCGTGCAAGCGGCAATGGACGCGGACGTCTCCGGTATTTCGAGCGTGCCGCCTTGCCCTACTCGATGCCACGGATGCTGCTCCGGTACACCCCTGTTCAGAAGTATCATTTCGGCAAACTACCGTTTACAAAAATTCCACCCTGTTTCTCGAGAATTTCCTCGGAAGCTTCCGCGTCTCTTGAAATTTTACAACCGAAGAATCGGGCAAAATTCGCGTATTCCGTGCAACGAGATCGAATTTTGAAGTAAATTTGAAATATGGAATTAGTTTTAAAATTCATCAATGGGAACTACGTCGATTGTCAGGGTTATTAACCCTTTGCGGACGAGAAACGAAGCTAACTGATAAATTTGGCGTATACTAAACGATTGAAAATAACAAATCGAGGTAAATTCTCCGAATTAAAAAATGTCTGCGACATCGATGACAACGGTAAAATTATTTTTCGCTGTATTCCATGCAGCTTTCAAACTGAAAAATTAAAAAACTTCCACGTATATTATAACGTTCGTCCCCAAAGGGTTAAAGCGTCACTGAAAGTCAAGTAGAATGAAATTAAATTGCTTGACCGCGGAGAGCTTGAGAAATTTNTCCACTTATATTATGACATTCGTCCTCAAAAAGGATTTAAATTATTTTTCTCTACATTCCATGCAGCTTTCAATCTGAAAAATTAAAAAACTTCCACGTATATTATGACATTCGTCCCCAAAGGGTTAAAGCGTCACTGAAAGTCAAGTAGAATGAAATTAAATTGCTTGACCGCGGAGAGTTTGAGAAATTTCATTGTCTACGGGTCCGGGAAATAATTCTCGCGAATTTTTACCTCGTGTATCGAATCGATGACGGTCATTAATCGTCCCCTTAATAATCTGGATGGATAATCTTTGCACGGGACCAGCAGGTGTCCCAATACTTATGAACAGGGATGTACGTACCGCAGATGTACGTATAATACACCATGTGTACGAGCGATCGTGGTGAAAAAGGGGAAACGTGTATTATGTGCGTGTACCTGGCTGCATCTTTTCAGTTAGTTTATACAGGGTGTTTCGTTTAAATAGATTGCCCCGTGGATTTCGAAAATACCAAATGTACCGACATTTCAGGCAAGGTTGATCAATTTTCCAGGCAAATAACACGAAAAACGAGTCATGAATCAAATATTCGACGTTAAATACGTACTGTTGAATATAGAAACAGTAATGAATAGTAAAATTAATCCTAAACGTACGAAAAGTAAATTAGAGAAGAGATCTAAATATATTACATCGTGCTCGGTAAAAATTAATTTCCAAATAACACGGGACCACGCTTGTAGACCAATTAACCCTCGTCACTGGTTATCAGGCGCAATTATATTTCGCGCAAAATTCGATAAATAAATAAATCATAGAGATTAATAAAGTCTACCGATGATCCAACTCGCGCGTTAACGACGTGCCGAAACGTAACAAAGTACACCGCAATTTTTCATAAAACCGAACATGGCGCAATGCCTGAGTTCGCTACTTTCATGGAGGAGTCCACCGAGACGAGAACGGTGTTTCGTGTTGAATTACACGCACCTACAAGAGAAGACTTTTAAAGCGAAGGAGCACCAAGAAACGACCTAGATTTCTAATTCTTAATGAAATAATTTCGAGCCGGCGTAACGTCGATTTCTTCTACCGGTTCAGGTTCATCTGCATACGTATTGGAGGAGAGGTTTCCACGGGAAGCATCGAAACGAAAGGAGAATCAATTTAGTGCCGTTAACCGAAGAAGCCCGCTGCTTCTGATAATCTTCGATTATCGGCGTTAAGCTGTTTAATCGAGGCGTATGCGTGCACGCACAGAAAACTAAAAGAGATAAACGGCCACGGTGTCAGTGTCGGTGTTTTATTGGGCGATCGTGCCTCTATCGTGCTAATGGTCTTTTCATTAAGGATTTCCAGCCTTTATCGTCGACCTATTAATTTGCCTTCTACCGCGAAACCGCTTGTCTAGCAGTTAATCATCCGCTATTCGATTCGCGTTAATAAGTCTTTAACACTAGGTTTACAGGGGTTTTTTGTATACCTATTTCTACGGTCACCCGTCAGATTTAGGGTAATGAAAACCACATATTTTCTTTAAAAAAAAAATTATGTGTTTAATTTGAAAACAATCGCAGTATTAACAGACTTAATATAAGTTAATTAAATCTGTTAATATCGTATAATTGAAGCAACCGATCCGTCAAATTGTCGGGTCCCGTAAATCTAGTGTTAAAAGTGCGATGCCTGAGTTATCGGGATCAGCATGAGATTTTGCATAATTGGACGTTTGCATTGAGAAAAGAATTTTCAGGAAATGGTTCGAATCGTTCGGTATATTTTAATTTCTCGGAGTATCTACCAAATGTATTTTACAGTGGTTCGAGGAATTTTTAGATAAAAAATTCGTAAAGAATAATCAGGTTTCGCGTTTTCCTAATTTTGTATTCCTTATTTTCTACTATTTCTGATAATTCTAATTTTAATTTTTCCATCTAAATCTTCAACTTTTTAAAAGCATCGAAGAAACGAGTTTCACAGTGGTTCTCACGCTTGGTCTTTATCACCAGTTACTTGATTATTATTCTAATCCAATATTTTCCAAAGACACTATTCCTCGCTATTCGGTTAGCCTCGACTAGAGGATCGAACAATGTGTCTGGCCGGACGTAACAGAGAAACCATGACGAAATAAGTTTATGCCTGTTAAATCGACGTTTCTCCGTTCTTTACGATGTCAAGTTTACTCCGAATCCCGCTGCGCTCCTTCTATAGGCAAGATAAATTACAAAGCCGCACATCCTGCGGTGTAAACTCGAAATTCTTTATCACGAACGCGCCGCAATATGTAGTTTTCTCCGGCGAGCATAATTGTAATTTGTTTCCGTCTTTTCAGAAAACCGAATGACTCGACACGTTTGTCTCTCCCGTCGCGACGTATAAACGGCTCGGAGTGACACGGCATGAAACAGAATTTTCTCTTTCCTCCCGTCCAATCTTCCCGTTCTTCCTACTCCTTTCTCATTAATTTATTCCGGCCGAATATTTCTCCGCGTTCGTGAAATAAATCTCTCTCGCGTGTTAATATGGAAAATAAATCGGTACTTCTACATATATCACGCACCAAGAGGAATATATACTAGCGGAACATTTTTATTACAAACCATTGAGCAACGACTCTACGGATGCGTTAATTTCGTGGTTCGAGTGTGTTAGTATCGAAAAATGAATCAACGTAGAAGACAAATATGTTTCAAGACCCACCAAGTCCGATGAATGCACCTGTAACGGACCCCTAGCTTTCTCGATCCCTTTATCGAGTATCTCTCGGTATTCGAGAGATAAATCTCGGTCGAAAACGATGAAACATTTTTATTCCAAGGTATCCCTTTATTCCAAGCTTATCTTAACCATAACGAGAAACATTTTATCCACCCACGGTGATCAAAATGATATTTCGTTGATCGCAGTGTCCCCTTAATCACAGCATCTCAGCGACCACGGGCCATAAAAACATCGCTCGGTCTGGGCGAAACCGGTGGAAAATAAAAGCCATCTGTTCTGCCATCTTAACGAAGATTCAGCCTTCTGCACCTACCTCGAAAACTCGAGGTCCTGCCGCTACCGGTTCGCGATACGCGGGAACAATGGTCGCGCGAGAACGACGACGGTTGCCGGTGGCGGGCAGCTCCGAAATCCGGAGCTTTCAGCTCCAAATTAGGGAGGCAGCGTGTAATGGGTGCTCACGGTGGACGTTGGGTCTGCCGGGGTAGTCGTTGGCCAAGCGGGATCGCGGACATTTTTACGAGGATTAGGCGTACCCGCGGCGAGGACCGGACGAGATAGAGGAACGGTGGCTGGCGGTAGCGTGGACTTTATCGGCGTGGAAATCGACGAAACGACCACGACCACGGGGTAGAGACGCTTGCTACACCCACAAGCGTGAGCCCGTATGCGTTAGAAGCGGGTCCGGTTTCTCGTGTTACCGTTTCGTGATGCTGCCTGCTGCCCGGCAGCCGCATAATACGCGTATAACTTATGCCCGGCCCGCGGAGGGAACGTCGACGCAACCTTGTGCCAGGGTCTCCTCTCTTTCTCTCTCTATCTACTCGTGACGCGTTCGCGAAAAGGGAAAAAAAGAGCGGGAAAATAAGAGAGGCGAAAAAGCCGCGCTCGGGATGCCTCGGTGGCCGCCCACGCGCGGACTTAACAAATTTCACCTGGACACGTGAGAAAGGTTTCGATTTCTGCGCCCGCCGCCTGCACCGGAGACGCCTGTCGCGAGCTCTCCTCTCGTCTCGGCTGACAATGAGTTTCGGCTCGTCGTTCGGTGGCTCCTTTCGCGTCTTTCATCGAACACGACGATCGAACAGCTCTTGGAATGGAAGGAACCATTCTTGGGGCTGGACCCTTGCGAAACGGGATCGAGTCGGGTTCCCGGCAACTTTCGCGTGTTTCTTCTTCTACTCCGATTATCCAAGGGACGGGAGTCGGGTATCCGTGTTTCGTTTGTTTGCAAGCTGTCGGGATCGAATCTAGTCCGAGAAGGAAACCCGATTTGCCGATTGCATCGATCGCGACGTCTTTTGTTCCGTTTAGAATACAGAGATGAACGAGTTTAGGTCTACTTCGTCTTGTACCGCTCCTATAATCATTTTTCCCAACGAAATTCGTCATAAAGGTTAATTCGATTTCTTCTTCGTTCGTTCCTCGACGACTTTATTCGATCATACCGCCGAAAGATGTAACTTGCTTTAATTCCGCGTCACGCTCGTTTCTTCTCCAAACTGAGATCACCGTTCGATCTTCCGTGACCAGAATTTTCCCGGAGAATTCGCGCCTTTCTTCTTGGACGTCCTCCGCTTGCTCTTTCACGTTTCGCGTATTGTTTTCGCCGTTAATTTTCGCCGGTTTTCGGCAAGCAACTTAATATTCCGCGACAGCATGGTCGTGAGACAGGCTGCGCAGCGTCAAACGGCGAAAGCGATATTTCTCAGGGACAAGATAATCCGGGTAGTCCAGTCAGCGGAAGCTGACGTGATCCGCTCGCATAAATATCGCTAAATACGGCGTATTTGTCATCTCGGCATTAAAAACCATAAGCACTGGACCATAAGACGGGGCCTGCATTGACCGTGTCCCGATGGCGTTTATAGGAAACAGGTAGGCGCGCACGCACCGCGATTTCTCATGATTAACGCGCCGGATTAAGCCTCAACGTGGGAAAAATCGAGGAAGCAAAATTCAGCCGGTGATTTACGGTCGGTGAAGAAGCGAACGGCAGTTTGTCACGTGGCGTGTAACCATTGAACGGGGCACAATCGGGCCCCGGAGCTCCTTGAATTCCGCGGGTAAACCTCTCGGGGTGGATCCTGAAGCGAGCCGCCATTTTTGCCGCATTTCCACGTCGCGTGATAGCCATCGATTTTACCCGCTCGGCAAGAATGGCCTACTGGACGCTTTCGGCGTCCGTTCAGCGTCTCGATGGATCGCTTTTTACTCGGGGTGGAGCCGAGATTGTACAGATTCATCGGGAAACGAAGATGCAGGAGCTTTGCAAGCGATTTGCGCGATGAATTTTCAGGATAAATTTACCTCGGAGGATGTTCGAGGATATGGAGTGTATTAGACCGAAGATTAAAGATACCTGCTACCATTAATATCGTCGTTTGTTACTGCGCGGAAAGAGATACGACTCGAACGAGTTAATGGAAAGATATCAATCGTAGTTGAGGGTTAAAAATCGTTGTACTCGATAACGCTTCTACCCTATCGGTCGCGGAGGATTTACACCGCGTTTACTCGCCCGTGCCAGAGATTTAATCCGACCGCGATTAATTCGATCGTTAGAGCTATTAATATCGTTCCCGTATCGATAGTTGTATTCTCCGGACGATTAAAATCTGTCACACGCATCGATTAATTAATTAACCGCCACGGGCCTGGCGGCTATAAATAATTCAACGGCAAACAAGAACAATTCTCGAACGACGGACGTCACGCGTCCCACGAACGACGAATACACCAATCCGCTCTTTCGATAACTCCCCAACACTCTCCAATTACGTGTTCCGCGGTGAAAAACGTCAATGAACAGTCCTGTCGCGCGATGGCCGCTGAAATAAAGATCCAAGAGGCGGATGACATACTCTGACGCCGGTTCGCCTGCAAAAACTTGACCGTTCATCCGGTTGCTCGCCTTTATACGCCGTTCCGCTTTTAACGAGTTATGAATTCCGTTGATCCGTCACATCGGCAGGCAAACATTTATTGCGAACGTTTATTAAGAGCCGCGAAATCGTGGAAAGGAGAATCCACGAGTGACTTTCGAAAAGGTCACCTGTCGAAACGAAAAAAAAAAAAAACGAACCGATAAACGACGAGGTACAGAATTATAGAAAAGAGCATGAACGACTCGTTCTTAAAAATGAAACGTCATCTGGCGAAATGGAGAGATAGGTGGAAACGAATCGAGCGGCAAAATGGCGAGAGGCGATGCAGACGAGGCATAAAATGAGGGAAAAGAGCGTCGGCGGGCGATTTTCAGAAATAAAATGTCGCCAAAGGAGACGACGGGAGAAGTGGAAACGTATTAAGAGACGAACCGATAAAAGTGGAAACGACGGGAGGCGAAAATAGCAGCTGCAAGCCTCGCGGGAAACAAGAAGTCGAGGAATTAACGCGCAAGAAAAATATAAATAACGCTCATAAGGGGCGCGTCGGTCGGTCGCTAACTTAATTAGTGAAATTAACGGGGCCGCTCAACATGTTGAACGCTAAGTGCGGCAATATATGCGGCCGAGATATTTCCCGGCTCTTAAAACGCTCACATTATGCGACCGATATAATCCTTGCACGTAGGAGTACCCGCGCTCGAATTAAACGCGCGATTAACACGTCTCGCGAACACACGACGCGAGCTTGAACTTGTAATGCCTGCTGCTTCGTTCTTACTAGTCACTTGTTCCACTGACGCCAATGTAGGCTGGAAAAATCCTCCCGTTGCTTTACACGATCCTTTCGCCGTGGCGGACACGAACGGAGATAGTAAACGAGAGTTTGACAAGTCGGGAATTCAACGATTTTGGAAATAACTCGATTGAAATTTCACGGAAATATTATCTCTCCTTTCTCTATTTCCACCAATTGATAATCCGAGAATATTTGTACTCATCGGTTGTTAATCGTAATTACGAAACCACTTATAAATTCCTATATTCGCGATTATTTAAGCAGCCCCCGATTTCTCGAAATATCGAACGAATTTCGCGTGGTTTCTATTCGTTCTTCAGACGAGAGACAAACAACGCGAGAAGCTCGGTTTACATGAAAACGAGCACCTAGATTAACATTGTGTAATTCTACCGAGTAAAACTGAAGCTTCCAATGCGAACTGAGAAAATAACACGTTCGTCACACTCTGGCATAGTAGGCGTCTCCGGTTCGAGCTTTCTTCCGTTGCCTCTCGTTAACATAATTGGCCACCATCGCACTAGTCTAGCTGATTAACCGATCGGTAGTTAAAGATCTCTGAAAAATTCCTCTCGCTGCTACCTCTCTATCTTATCTCTTCCAAGAAATTTTAACTCCGTGGAACTGTGTTTGGAAACGTGAGTATAACGCGATCGTCCCGTTCACCGGCGAGCTGTCTTGTGCAAGCGTTCGAGTCTCCAGAGTAGGCCTATACGCGTTCTTTCTAGACGAAATTCTTACGTCTCTTCATCAAATTGTATCTCTATTCTTCGCGACGAGGTTTCGAAGCATTCGAGCTCGGCTGATGCGAAATATTTATTCTTTATCTGGCAACTCGGCCGAGACACGACAGCGATACGATTGGTGGATACACGATTAACGTGGATGGCGTACATGATGTCGAAATCGGGAACGGTTCGGAAATGAAGAGGAAGAAACGTAATGGATTGGACACGCGAGGCAGGAAATTAAGGAATCTCGCGACGTGAGATAAGGACGCGATGGGAACGATGGGAGTTTGGCGTCGAACGCGAAAGATTCGATCGCGTCCGTATATAATCGCGTGCTCTGTTAGCGAAAACGAGTGGATTTCGGTTGGATCCCGATCGCAGTGGCGAGTTAGCGACACGTAGAATTAATCGGGAACACGGCAGGCCTGCTGCGACCCGATTCGCGGGTGAATATATTTTCATAAATTAGGATTCTTCACGCGAGCGCCGCGTCGAATTCGGACAGCGTCGTGGGCGGATCGGGCCCCTAATCGTCCGAGCAAAACGACATAATTAAGAGATCCATTACGCTGGCCACTCGCTGCGCCCGGAATATTATCTATTATTAATTCAATCGACGAGGGCCCGATACTCTTAATTACGGATCCGGCACGACTTTCGTTCCAGTCTCGATGTTAAGAAGATCGACGAGTTCCAGGAATATCCTTGTCGAGATTCGAGCGGCCTGTGGGTCGCACAAAAAGCCTCGTGAAATTCCCCGTTGGTCAACTTCTCGCTCTAATGATGCGTCGTTATTTTTATATTCCACCATTCGTCCTTTTTCCCCTGCCTCGTTTTGACTACCTGCCTACTTACTCCCGGCCGCGTATTTGGAAGTCAATCCCGTAGGATTTATCGACACGGGGACCTTCCACAGCGGATCCTAACCATTCTTCTTCGTTTCTGTCGCGTTTCCAGGATAAGATAATACCGCGTCCGTTCCTTCGACTTTTTTCGGCCCGAGGATCGATAGAAAATTCGCGAAATTCCAATCGGAATCGCAAATACGAATCGTTCATCTGCGCAAAGTCTCTCGAAAAGAAAGAAGTCTTTACAACCCTTATGAAATTTTCAAAAATTACGAAACGAATATCCTATCTTATTTAATACTTCGACTTGCAACACGTTTGATATTTCGATTCTCGTAAGTATTCGCAGCTCGAAGAAAATAACGCAACGTTCCAAGAACCGACGTAACGGAATCGTTATCGAAATCGAACGCAAGGCCTAACTCGAGCTCTCCGTGCCGATAAGGATTATCCGGAAAATTTGCCTGACCGGCGTAGAAATTAGCGCGTACATAAAATCGCGTAGCACCACTTACGAGCGACTCGATCTCGGCCATATTGGCGACAAGTTCGCGGAAAGCAGTTGGTCTGCCGATAAGCCTGGGCTGCAGGAAACAGCGAATCCCGGAGAAAACGGATCGTTTAAGGGAAAGTTTATCTGAGGACAGGATCGGGCGACGCGTCCATCCGACCCGGCGATTGCTTAAAAATTGCGACATATCTCGTTCGGGGTTATCTCGCGATAATATCGGCCGTATCGGCCTATAAATCCGCGTACATACGGTCCGGAGCGGTGCTAATTTTATTCCACGCGTGACAAAGTAATCCGGACCTCACACCGGCGGAAGGATAAAAAAGAGGAGAGAAAAAGCGAGAGAGGGAAGAAGGAAGAGGAAAGGAGGACAGCGAAAGTGGACACGGAGAACGAGGGTTGAACGAAGGAGAGAGTGTATCCTCTGCCCTCGGATAACGTCGACGAGCAGCGTCGCGAGTTAATGCATCGTCTTATCAATTTCTGCCGAACCCAATGGAAAGCCTTCCACCTTCGCGCCCTTTCCAACACCGATACCACCTTTTTCGTTCTCCCTGGGCCCCTTATCCGCCTCGAGTAACCCAACTGGCCCACACTTGGCGCTCTTACGGACACCTACCCGCCGTAGTCCTCTCCGAAATCAATCGGACCTCTCCAGGCTGCTCGCAGTTAACGCGATTATATAAATCTCGTTACCTCGCCAGAGTATCTTATCTGCCGGCTTCTGCTTAAATATTATACTCGATCGCTTTTAACGTGGCCAACGGTGCCACGCCTCGCGAGTAATCGCTGGCTCGTGGTAGTAGCGAGGCTTTCATCGGCCGTACGAAATTATTCGCCGGACGCCTGGCTAGATATCTCTGTCAGCTGGAATAGGAGGTTCGCGAGGGAATTTAGAATTCTCAGCGAAGGTATCCTGGAGGAAAAAAAAATGGCGAACACGTGTTTAGTCGGGCTCGTAAAAATTGCACGCGTTCCGCGCGTAGCCGGAGAGATAAGAGGAAAAAGGGAATGAGATGGCCGGGGAGTGAAATAATTTTCTGGAAGCCTCGGGCAACAAATTGATTTCGAAGAGGTGCTCATTAGCGCACGTAGCCCAGATTCAATGAAACGTATCGAAGGCAGCTGGAAGTGAGACGGTCGAGGGGGGCTTACACGGTCATTTGGGGCTGATTTACAACGGCGATCGAGCAACGACACGGTCACGATCCGGTTACGATCGCTGGAAATGTTATCGGACTTCTCGAAGCGCGAACGCTGCCGCGTGTTTGAAGAGCATCGGATGGTATTTCAATGGATTGTAACTGAGTCGTGAGTGAGATCTCCGCGGATCACCGGCGTAAATCAAGCTTCGGGTACTCCCTTATCCAGACGGAGACGTTGTTCGCGATGACTTTATGTCGGGGAATGGAAGCGTGAATCCGATGTTCGTGATAGGTTTCTCCGCTTGTCGAATTCTAAGGTGGAATCGATTTACATTAAAGTATACGATGGAACTGAACGCGAGGCTGTATAAGCTGGCGAAGATAAGTGGAAGACGTTTCAACGAATTTGTATAGTCGACTGATAAGTGCCCCGGCGCTAAAACTTCCTGTATTATCCGCCATTTTGCCTCCCTTAAACACGCCTTTCGACTCGAAGTAATTTCGCGTAATAACAAATACGGTGCCGAGGGTATTAAAATTAATTTTTATCTCCGCTAATGCTGCAACTCGGACATTACGGCCTCCCTCTCGAGTCGCGCGTAGGATACCTAAATTAATTTTTATGTACATTAATAACACGACTTTTCGAAATTAGAATTCACCTCTGAGTCGCGCATGGAATACGTGAGCGATTTTTTACGGGCGATTAGACATCTATTAACGTTAAAAGTACCAACGGAATTCACCTTTTCGTAATTACTACGGGGAGTTATTCTTTATACGACTGTAATTAATATATTTACTTATCTTCATGGTATCGCTAAAATTACTATTACTTATGCCTAATCTATCGCGATTCCTATGAAACATCGGTAATTCTAACGTTAATCTGAAAATAATAAGCTAGGAGACGATTTATCAACATCCTACTACTAAACATATCAAATTTCTCTTATTCTTCTTTCCTCGTTTACATTCATCGTCACAATTACATATTCCCTATTATTTGAACATATCACAGTTTCATACTACGTATATCAATGTATCTTCTATTCTACGTAAAATTTTTATACGCATTTAACCTCTTACCTTATCACTGAAGCCGATGATGCGTGCAAGGTGAAGATCAAGGTTGGTCACACGTCGAGCAAATTCGTCCGCACACTGCGAAGGATAACACGAAACTGAAACAAAAAAACGTCATCGAAGATTATCCACGAGCCTCGTAATGTTTACATTGAACACCTGCGAGCCACACCTCACTCTTCAAACGTTAAGAAGGATTTTTTTTGCCGAATTCCTTAACACAGCTCTCGCGTAGTATCGTAAACAAAGAGGTTAACAATGGAACTTTGAAAAAATAACACTAGACTCGCATTCCACCACCGCAATTAATTCCACGGTTAACGCGTCAATCGTGAAGGTAACGCGTACCATTACGCTCTTATCCGTACACCCATCGGCCGCTATTCGACTCCATTCTGAACTTCGTAATCCTCGCAATTTCCCCGGCCGCGATTAAAACCCGCGAGCACCGTGGAAAAATCGCGAGAGCCGTAAATCTCGTGGATTCCGCGAGGAGCTTCGTTTACAGCTCAATTAAAAACCAGTAACTAATTACACCTTCCACCCGTGTCCGCGACGGGCAGACTCCACGATCCCGGTGACCATTTTCCCGCGCAATCATCGCGGAATCTTACCGGCGAATGCTCGAGATAAGATGCAAAACAGGAACTTCAAACAGTCACCGACATTAAGGGGCAGGGTGGAAAAATCGCCTGTATCCGCCGCTTAATCGGCGAGACGGACTTATTAGAAGAACCTGTACTCCGCGTCCACCAGAGCACGAGCGCGCGGATCCGGATGACGGAGTCGATTATGAAAATTTCCAAGTTGTCGTAATCGCGCGGGCTGCGCGTTGCTCGCGGATTAAATTACGCGCGAGTCGAAGATACGAGGCTGGCGCGGCGAAACCGAGCGACCGCGACGAAGGAACCGGAGAACCGGTATGGGAGAAAAAGAGCCGAGCGTTTGCGCGCGGAGGATGCCTGGATTCGCGGAGAAAACCGCGCGCGGTTCGATGCTCGTACGTTGCGGAACGAAGGTGAAGAAAAAGGGCTAAAACGAAGGGATAGCGACACCCCTGCGCGAGCAGCTACTTGTCTAGTAAAGGAAATAATTGATCCGGGTGGACGGAAATGGTCGAGGAAAATTATCCGCTATGACACGTTGCCTCGCGAGACGGAATAAAGAAAGACAGGCGATTCGTTTAGATTTTACGATAAGTTACTTATTAATATTGATGATTTATTGAAAAATGAAATGAAAAAGAGAGTGGGTGAACATCGTGGTACCTGATAATCTACCAAGGGAGATAATCGGGAATTATCGAGATGAAATATTTATTTGCGTATACTAATTTATGATAAATTATCGATATTAGTAATTTATCAAAGACGAGGTAAAAAGGATAGAGACGAATATTGGGGCAGCCACTGATTTTATAAAGCAGATATCGATCTGGATGCTCGGGAATTATTTGCATACGTTAATTTACGAGAAATTACTTACGATAAATTGATATCGTCGATATCAATAACGCGCTAAAATCGGAAGCAGAAAGAAAACCAGTCGTTTCGCGAGTCCGAGCTCGTAACGCGAAAGCGATAAAACTGTTTAACGCGTTTATCGGGTGTTTTTACGATATGCTAATTCGAGGATGCAAATTCGAGATGCGAATCGGAGGGGGGAAAAAAATCTTTAAACACGCGTTTATAATAATACGCGGCGAGTAGATTTCGCGGGATGATTATCTGGCAGAGCTTAACGTAAATGAAAATCCTGTCAGAAGGGGACGTATTAATTGACGTTTGAAGCGGAGAAAGATTAGTGTACCGAACGAATTGTCCCGTGACAATCGTCGCTGATAACCGTTCGGTTCGCATGATAAATTATTGCTCGGAGAAAAATCCCTCGGCTGTTAGCTTATCAGCCGGGTAGTTTTGACTCGGTTACATTCACTCGATGACAACTCGCGTCCGAATCGATCAGATATCGTGGCTCATACACGCGTGGGATATTCGCGAGTCGGACGAGTGACTGGACCGGTTAGAGAAAAGCCCGAGGACGGAATATCGGTACACACCGTACAACGAGTGAGGTTCCTTCTCCATCTTTTTTCAATATTCCCCCGTTTTTTTCCACCTTTTTGCACGCCCCGATCGTCGTCTCTGCCCGTTTAACGAGATACCATGCGAATGGAATCCCCGCGCAACGTGGGTGCCCGAATTTATGCGATCCGCGGTCATTAGGTGAACGTAGTATCTAAATTCGCAGCTCGAGACCTTTTTAGGGGTCTCGATCCTTAATGACCCCGAGTATCCGCCGATGTTCCTGCAATTTCTGCTCTCCCGCGGCTAAGTCGATACGAAACGATCGCTTCTCCTCGGGGAAAAAAGCCTCGACGGAAATTTCTGATACCAGCACCGAAGCTCTTTCGCGAGTAATTGCTCGAAGATTTGAGAAAAGGTTACAACGTCGAACGGAAGACGCGAGCTCCGAGAGAAAGAGAGAGAGAAGTGGTGCGGAATTTATGGCGCCTGTCGCTTATGAGCTGATCATCTCGCGAGTGAAATGAGTTGTAAAATTTCGCATTAAAATTCTTCGGAATGACGAAAGCACGGTGTTGCAAATGTAAACGAATTACGGCTGGAATCTCAAACTTCCTTCGCGTCAAAAGCATCGCGAGAACTGCGGCATCTTTGAGATAAGATGTTCAAATTTTTGCGCGATAAAACTGCATACGCGACTCGGACTATGCAAAATCGTCAACGATGGGTTATAAACATTCCCGGCTTTGGTCTCTGGATATATTTCCATGTTTCTCCTTTAGTTTACGGAACGCAAAATTGCAAAAAAGCCGAATTTGGATAGCCTTTTCCTTACCACGGGTTAACACGTTGACACCGGCGTGCATCACGGTGGATCACACTCGTATTTCACGAAATAGGTAGTACAGAATAGGTTTATTTTTCAATTCTCAACATTATAAACAGATATTCAATATTAAAAACATAACAATTCAATATTATAAACATAACGTAATTATTTAATTTTTTTATGTAATTTTTCAAAACATGTTGGGCAGAGTGCCGGTTGACCCTTACATCGGTTATGAAAACAGACCTCTACAGTTTGAGAAAAATGGAATAAAGTATTCGAAAATTAGGGCCAAAACTGGTCCCGTCAGGTTTACTTAACATTTACAGGTATATGCAAATTGATATTGGAAAACTATAGTATATCAATGTATTAGTCGAAGTCCACGGAATTTACTGAATCCAACGGGAAATGTATCGCTTTAATAATTTTGTTATAAATGGAGATGAAAGTTGAAAAATTGTGATTTTTAAGGTCGATTTCCTCAAAAACTGAGGGTGATAGACAAAAACTGATTTCAGATTCAGTTTTAGCTCGTCGAGATCTATAAACATCACCTAGTGAGTATTATCGCGCAAAAATCGTGATGAATAGCATAATCTAACGCTGCGAAGCTTCAAGAATACTTTACTCGTAATAAATATATTTTAGAATCTAACACCATTTTCTCTCGTTAATCCGTAACTCCTACTATACCAAATTCCGAAGAATCGAGAAACTATTCCGTTTTCTCCACGTAGAAATCACCTGGCGTTCAACGTCGGCGTCGATACATCTAAAAACAGTCACCAGGTGAAAATCGTTCCTTTTGCTTGACCCTCAACCCCTCTAGGAGCGATACAATCCGTGAATTCGGACAACATAGTCGACGATTTTCGATCTTTCGACTGAAAATCCCTGGTTTCTCGTCCATCGGACGTGGTAGGTTGAGCGTCGAACAAGCTCGTAAAGCAGCAAGCCAGTTTCCGACGATTGCCAATCGAGTCGCGAACTCGTGCCGAATGGCATACGTCGAATTAGCGTTCGAGTAAGGGAAACAAGGCAGCATCGGCGAGGCTCGTCCCTCGGAGAAGCCGAGGCAGCATCTGGGGCCGCGGATAATTGTATCGCGCTCTGGACGATCCGTCTCTGTCGACCTTATCTCGCCGCTAATTTGTTCGATAGGTCGTGGAACGGCCGGTGTACGCCGGCATCGCGGATTCAACGCGTGCAGAAACCCGCCTATCTCCGGCTCGCGGACGTAACTAGAGTGGACGATAGCGGCGGGTACGCGGGTACCACCGCGGCGAATCGTGGCTAAGAATTTATAGTCGGCACTGGAAATTACCATCGCCGGCGTCCAGCGGCCTGGGATCTTCTTCCCTTGCCCTGCGTCCCCCTTCCGCCCCGCCCGCAGCTGATATTCGTTCGAACGTAAATTATGATCCGGTCTCTGTTTAGATAACCACGGGGATGAATTTAGAACAGGCCCAGATAACCGGCCGTTCATAAATATCCTCCGAGACGCTTTTACCCCGGTTCCTGCCTCCGACCACTCGGGCCAATCCTTTCGAGAAATTTGGATTAATTGGCCCGGTTAATGGGAATTCCCAGGACGCCGGTCCCCGGGGACGGGTCGGGATCGTTGTTTCAGATCCGCGCGATCCACGCCGAACGAGGTACAACCTTATCCGATGAACCCCGAATCTTAATTTCGCTAATGAGCGTATCATCTGTTCGAGCGTTTAGCCTCGAGGAACAGGCAGAGAGGGAAGGTTCTGCGATTCGCGACGAAGAACGAACTTGGGAACGGAGAAAGCGACGGGAAGGAAGGACGCGTTGGGAAAATTCGTAGCCGCGAGGTG